>PVKS010022816.1:6097-33309 GCA_004027875.1 Aplodontia rufa
ACGGCGACCCTGCGGTGCCCGGCGCCGCTCCTGCGCCCAGACAGCCGGAGGCTGCCGTCCAGCCCCACCGAACAGGGGGGACTCGCAGGTCCGGGGCAGCAAGCCAGGCACTGAGCCGCGACCAGCCTCTATCCCCCGGGGGCCAGTGGTGCGCAGACCCACGGCAGTGCTTGCGGGAACCGCCTGGATCTAGGGACGCCCCTGCCGCTCGCTCCGCAGCCCCAACCTGCCCGGCAGCCCCACCACGCCTATCCGTGCGGTTCCAGCGCCACTGACGCCCACGGGGCAGCCGGGGTCGGGGCGATGGCTCGCAGGTCGCAGCGCTAGGTAGCCCTAGTCCATCAGGTCTGCCCCCAAGTGTGAGGACACCCTCCCACGAGCTCCCGCTCCAGATAGCCGAGGCCCGGGACCCGGCGTCCTAGAAGCCAGGTCGGGGGCCCGGGAGCTCTTGCCGGCTCTCCTCCCGGATGTCGGCGGCTCCCGCGGGAATGCGAGCGTCAGCGGCGCCCACGCGGGGCCACCCGAGAGGCCCGGCGGAACCCATCCTCCGGCGCGCGCCCTACCTGTCGTAGCTCCAGCGGCTGTAGGAAAGGGTCCGGTGGCTGCTGACTCCCTCCATCGCCGCCGCCGGACTCCGCGCCAGGCTCCGCGGGCGGCTGTAGCGGCTGCGCTGGGCTCGGCTCTCGCTTGCCACCGGCCGGGGCGCGGGCGGAGGACTGTACCATTCGCCCCCCGGGGGGTGACCCCTTCCGGCTCTGCCAATGGCAAGAGCTACGGGCTGCGGGGACCCGGGCCCGAGGGAACCCCTCCCCTGCGCGCGGGTCCCGCGGGGGCGCGGCTGCGACAGCTTGGCTGCTTATTTATTTATTTCCGATGTGCGCTCCTCGTCGCCATGGTAACCGCTCCATCTTTTCCGGCGTCACTAGGGCACCGCTGCTTTCAAACCTTCCCCGGGATAGGGACTGCTAAGAAGCTGTTCCTTCTGCTCGCGTGGGAATCCCGGATACGCTCTCCTTACTGAAGCCCCCTCTGCAGAGACGACCCCTCCTTAATGGTGAGGGAGTTTTCGTCGTCCTTCCCTCTTCCACCCGCAAGTTACCTGTTCCTCTAGGGAGTGGAAATACCCATCCCCCTAATTTCCTAGATTCTGCTGTCGCCCCGCCTTCTGCTTCCCCAGCGTCGAAGTCATTCTTTAATCACTGTCCCCTCCTGTTTTCACCTTGCCTTCCTCTTTGCCAGTAATGGAAATACACTCCTTCTTTCCCCTTCCTCCACTGGATTCCCTGGGAACCTCTATCTAGCATATTGTGGCCCTCTTGGGTTCCAAAAACCAAGCTCAGTAAACACTCCTGTTTCTAGGCCAACTGATTCTGTTTATGTCCCTTGGTGCTTTCTCTTCATTATTACTAAAAATCCTTTGGAAAATATCAGTTGTCTTGGCCCAACTAGAGGAGAGGGTCGTCTTTGTCTAGACCTGGGTGATGAGGACCCAGGGAAGGCCGCATGGGCGGCGCAGGTGCGGCAGGGAGAGGTTGCTGGGGCTTTCCTGTTTGCCAGGCCCCCCTCCCTTTCCTTCCACCACCCTGGAGTGCTGGCCACAGGGATTTAGAATATAATCTTCTTGCAGAGGTCACAGAAGCCTAAGAAGGACCTTTCGGGGCAGGTGTTGTGAGCAGGCTGTGCTAACTTCTCCTCAGTGTCAGGGTCAGAGTGGAGGTGCCATGGCACTCTGGAGGTGCAGTTAGGGAAAGGAGGTTTGACCTTTGCTAATCTGAGGAGCCTGTCAACTCTTGTGAAACTCGATTTAGCATTTTGAGTCACAAGGAGTTGTTGCTGGCATTGCAGTTCTCACATGTGTAACTGTATTTGTCTTGCAATATTTTTTCTTTCTCTTTTCATTTTTGTCCCCACCCTTTCCTCTCTCCCCTAGGAGTACATTACTGATGAGCTACATCCCCAACCCTTTTTAAGTGTGAGACAGGGTTTCACTCAGTTACGGAGGTTAGCCTCAAACTTGTGATCTTTCTGCCTCAACCTCCCATGTCCGTGGAATTACAGGCATGTGCCAATGTGCCAGGTTCCTGCAGTATTCTTTCATTGAATAAATTGACAACACTTAAAAATCAGGAAATTAAACAGATGATTCGCCTTTCCACCCTCTCTTGAATTCTAAGAAAATCTGGCAACTCTGGGTCTGCCTTCAATATGGCAGGCATAGATAGGGAAGGCAAGTAGCTCTTTTGATAGAGCAGTTTTTTTTTTCATCAGCCTCAGGAGGCCAGTTTTTCTCACATATAATTTACCTGGTCCCCACTGCTTTTGAATTTGCCTCTTTTGTGCAATATAGTCACCTCCATAACCATTGAATTTTTCTTATTGGCTCTCAGAGCTTCTCCAAACCAGGTACTTTGCAAAATGCTGCATATACCAAGGAGTTGCTGTTATTGGCCCTTGTGGAGTTCACAGCCTGACATGCAACCACTGACTCCCACACAGAACCATGGTGTCTGAATCACACCTTGGTGAAACTCTTGACATACCTATGACCTCAGGGGCAGTGGATTGAGACTCTAGCACCAACTTGTTGCCACTGTGTGGCATCTTATTTCGTTGTTCAAGAAGGGGTGAAGGGTGAGCTTCTTTATCTGAAGTGTGTAAGGTCTCCCACAGAAACTGCTCCTGTTATAAGAGAAGCCCCAAGGAAGTCCTTCTCCAAAGGATGGGTAGAAAGGTAATAGGACCTGGGAAGGAACTCCCTTGAGAAGAGATGTCCTGCTCTATCCAGCATCACTGCACACTAATCCACACTAGCTCAGATCCTGCAGTCACAGAGGCCTCCTGCAACTGACGTTAAGCACTCGTTGCCAGACCCCTGCAGCAGGCCTGGGTGAGGCCACTGGAGGTAGTAGTTAGAAACACAGATTCTGCCTCCCTAGGAAACGTGTAAGTTGGCAGAGGACATTTGTTCTGTGGCTATAAGAGCCAGTAGCAGGTGTTCTCCCAGCCCCCACCCCCAAATTCTGATAGTACAGGAGTGGAAAGAAGCTCAAGGCCAAGCGTCCTAAGCCAAAGGTACAAGTTGTGGAGAGGCTATTCCCTAGACACTGCAAGAGGAACTCCGAGCTAGGCAGATTAAAAGCCTAACGAAGCCTCAGAGAAAGGACCCTTGACCTTTATCAGTGCCAACTGTGTATCAGCATTCTGTGGAATGGGACATGTGGCAGTTTTAAAGTATGGCTACAAATTCTTGGATATTGACAGACATGGTGGCATACCTGTAATCCAAGCTAATTGGGAGACTGAGGCAGGAGGATTACAAATTCAAAGTTAGCATCAGCAATTTAGCAAGGGCCTAACCAAATTAGTGAGACCCTGTCTAAAATATAAAGGTCTGGGGATGTGACTCAGTGGTTAAGTGGCCCTGGGCTCAAACCCTAGTACCAAAAACAAACAAACAAAAAACCAAAAAACAAAGCAACAACAACAAAACAACAAGACAACAACAACAAAAAACAAAACCCAAAAAACTTGAAAACTTGGACATTGAGAAGTAAGATCTGTGTTGCTTCCCCTTGAATCTGGATGCTGTGTACTTCCAAGGTCAAGTAATAAAAGGTCCCCAGATGTTCCCTTGATCACTGGACCCCTAATGCACCATGATAGAAGTCTGACTACTGTGAGACCGCCATGCTGTGGAGAAGCTTAAGCTCCAACGACAGGTCAGTCCCCGCTAAGCTCAACTTTCTTTCTTTTTTTTTTTTTTTTTAAAGAGAGAGGGACAGTGAGAGAGACAGAGAAAGAGAGAAACAACTTTATTTAGTTTTTCACATGGCCTTAGTTGCTCTAACACTCAGTTGTGTACGTGGTGCTGGGGTTTGAACCCGGGTCCTTGTGCTTGCCAGGCAAACGCTGAAACCGCTGAGCCACCGCTCCAACCCCTAAGCTCAACTTTCATGTCACTACAACTAGGTGCCAGGCATATGAATGAAGAAGCCTTCAGATGATTACAGACTCTAGTCCTTCAAATCGTCCATAGCTGCTTGCGTGTTTCCGGTTGAGCTGTAGACATCATAGAGATTGACAAGTCTTCCTTGCTCCAAGGCATCCTGCCCTGCCTGACACAGAATCTGTGATCATTATGCAAAGGGGGTGATTTTATGCCATACATAACTAGGCAGGCAGAATTCATCTCAGAGGAATTGGCTCATTTTCCTTGAAAGATGCTTAATGGGCCTTTTGGTTATGACAGGAAGGGTCCTTGTTAGTCTGCATAGAAGACCTGCAACAAGGAAACTGGATTGCCGTGCATAGTGAAGCAATGGGAATTTAAGAGTTGTCCTCTGGTAGTTAAATGGGGAGTGGCAGGGATAAAGCTGGGAATTAGAGAAGAGAAAATGCAGGAGAAAGATTTGGGTAGAATTGGCAAAGACTAGAATCCAAGATGGAAAATAGATGGGCAGGGATGGCCAAGGAAATTGAAGAATGGCCATAACTAACATTCTATTTTAAGTTGGTTCTAACTCCTTGGTGATGTTCTAATATCTCCAAACCTTCAGTAATAGTTATATATATATATACACACACACACACATCACCTCCTATAGATGATGCTTTGGGGAATACAGAAAGTAGGGCACTGTCCACATGTGGGACAAGGTGAAGTAGAAGGAATGTCATTGGCTTGTTGGAGATTGAGAATTAAATGAGGAGCAGGAACATAAAGACAAAGGAGGACAGCATACCATTTCTTGGAAATTCTTGAGCATATTAGGAAAGTACTAGACTTCCCCAGATAAAGGGAGACAGAGTAGAGTCTATTAGGATTTTAGAGGAAAATGTAGTCTTTGAATGATGGAAGGCTTGGGGCTATCTGTGAAGATGTGTGACTAGTAACCCTAGAAATGGGGGCCTGGATACCCTACAAGCAATGGAGAAATTCAAAACCAGGACCTACCTAAGACCAAGGGTCCATCATGGCAAAATGAAGAATAGTACAGGGACCTAGGAATTTATGTCTTAGAGAATAAAACCCAGAAAGAAAAATTCCTCTGGTGCATCAGAGATGGGGCGATATAAAGGGAAAACACTTCCTATACTAAAACAAGGTCCATACTCTCCAGAGTAAACTCTGGAAAAAAGTACCACTGCCAGAACTGTCTACATTGACATTGAGCCCTGAGGCTCACCCTTTACCTTTAGTTTCCATTCATGCTGCTACATCACATTTTACCCTAAGAGGCATTTCCCCCCATCTCTTTTGCCGGTGGATACAATCCTGTGTTCCCCTGGTACAATTAGGAAAGACTAGCTTTAAAGACTTCATTGATTATAGGTGAAAGACTGCAGGAAAACAAACACAGCCATGACATAAAATGCATAAATGCAGAATCCAGGATCTTGTATTATTCCCCTGGCCATCTGCAAATGGACTTTTCTACAGGACTTCTTCCTTAGACATTCTGACACCTGGCATGCCCAAGGTCAAGAGGTGATGATGCCCATTTCTGCTCTGAGAGTTCTACTTTGTCTCCATGTAGTGCTTCAACTGGTTGATAGGCTAAAGGAGTGAGTTTCACTGCCACAGGTCCAACTGTACAACCAAATGCAACCTCACCCGATAATCTCTCCTATGGACTGAATGCGTATGTTCCCTGTCACCCTAATTCCATTTGTTGAAACCTAACTCCCAAGGTGATCACATTAAGATGTGGTGCCCTTGGGAGATGATTAGGTAATGAGGGTAGTGCCCTCATGAATAAAATTGATGTCCCTATGAAAGAAGCCTGAGCAATGTGTGGTGATATACATCTGTAATCCCAGTGGCTTGGGAGGCTGAGGCAGGAGGATTGCAAATTCAAAGCTAGCCTCAGCAATTTAATGAGGCCCTAAGCAATTCAGAAAGATCCTATCTCTTAAAAAAAAAAAAGGGATATGGCTCAGTGGTTAAGTGCCCCTGGGTTCAATTCCTGGTACAAAAAAAAAAAAAAAGCTTGAGAAAGTTCCCTAGCCCTTTCCTTCACACAAGGACATGGCAAGAAGACACATGTGAACTAGAAAAAAGGTCCTCATCAGATGCTGAATCTGCTCGTGCCTTGATCTTGAACATCAAATTCTCCAGAACTACATGAAATAATTCATTTGGCTTATAGTAATTTTTATAGCAGCTGCAGTGGACTAAGACAACCCATTCCCATCATTTCCACCCCAAACACACACAGTAGCAGGAGGGTCTTCAGGTCTTCTGCAAGGGAAAAGACCGGTGGAGATAGGGATCTGAGGGATCCACACAGACAGACAGACAATTTTCCTTAACACTCCTAACTCCACTGTCTGAAGCAGTAGAAGGTGCAGGACTTTAGATCTCCCCAGGTAAGTAGCCCCACATTTGAGAGCTATAGCACGCAGGAAGTGGAAAAGAAGCCGGCTAGGGGCTATTTGGAAGCCTGAGCAAGAGGCTAGGCTGGGCTGGCAGCTGAATGAGCAAAGATAGGAGTCAATGTCAAGATTTAGCCATTAGTTCCCAAGAGAAGGGGGGAAGGTCTTAAAAGTCATCGTAGAGCTGGGTGCCATGACACATGCCTATAATTCCAGTGGCTCGGGAGGCTGAGGCGGGAGGATCCAAGTTCAAAGCCAGCCATAGCAACTTAGCAAGGCCCTAAGCAACTTAGTGACTCTATCTCAAAATAAAAAGGACTGGGATATAGCTTAGTGGTTAAGTGTCCTGGGTTCAATGCCCAGTACTCCCCCCCCCAAATTAATGTCAGAAAAAATAATTTTGAAAGCCATGGATTTTAAGGGCAAGTACAGGGTAGGACTGATTACACAGTGAAAAGGCTTGAGGATCGGGAATTAAGGTTTTCTGTTTTTTAATTATTAGGAGAAAGTGGTTGCCTATATGTATTTTTGTTATTGTTCTGTTTTTTTTCTTTGCTACTACAGAGTACAGAGACAGAAAGTATCTACAGACTACACATGGCTTCAGCATTATTCAAAGTTGTCACTAAATGGCATTTTTGGCACTCTGAATTTCTAAACAGTCAATGGTCATATGATCGTGTGGGCTACCATCACTGCTGATCTGTGAATAACAGCCATAGTATGAATAGGCATGGTGTTTGGATTTGTATTAATACCTGGTTACTCACCTTCAAATGCAGACCAACATTCTAGGTAAAACTTAGAGGGAAAATCACTTTATGTACTTTCTAGGTTGAAATTCCACCAACTATGTTTATAATTGCATAACCAAATCCTGCAATATTTATGACAATAGTGAGGGTTGTTAATTTAGTATAGCTAGCAATTATTTAAAAATTTCAAAAAGTTTAATCTGAAAATAGATGGGCACTTAATTCAATTATTAAGTACCTAGAAATCTTTAGAAAGTACCCTATGCACCTTCTGAACTGCAAATATTTAGATATAAATAATAAAATTCAGAACAATATGAAGATCTGGGACAATAGAAACCCCAGTGAAGTTTGTGGTATCCTACGGGTTCCCTGCTTTCAGTGTGGATCCAAATGTAAGAGAAATCAACAAGGGCTAATATTCCTAAAAGGTAACACTTTCCCAGATTCTTATTTCCTTAGCTTAGTGTCAGAAAATACTATGGGAAGTTCTGGACTCCCCACGAGTGAGATGAAATGGCTAGTTAGAGTGGTAGACTCAAAAGGGTTTCAATGTTTGAGTGAGAAGGAAGCAAAGTCCACAGGCCAAGTGACCAGAGAGGTCATCTTGGGATGGAGGTGACAGGATGTGACATGGGACAGTTGAGATAAGCTGGTTCTCATGGAGAAGAGTTCTTGTGGGTCACATACTTTCCCTAGGTGACAGGATGATACAGAAATTACTTTCTTAGAAGTTTAGGAAAAGAAGGGAATTCCCAGGGTCTCTAAAATCACCCCTTATTTGATGATTCACTAGAAGAAACACAGGGCTCAGCATGAGCTGTATGACCAGGACTTATTTATAGTGAAAGGATTCCATGTCAATGTCTCTAAGACCAGTCTTGGGCTCCATGATTCACTGTAAGGATTCATAGGACTCAGAAAAAGTTGTTATACTCATGGTTATGATTCATTATAGTGAAAAGATAAAAAGTCAGAAAAGGGAAAAAGCTTGTGGGAGAAACGAGAAAACACAGATAAGCATCCAGGTGACCCCTCCCCATGGAGTTGTGTAAAGACTCACTTAATTTCTCAGCAACAACATGTGACAACACACGTGAAGTGTTGCCAATCAGGGAAGCTCACCCAAGCCATGGTGCCTTAATGAGGACCCATCATGTGGATGGGCAATGCCTGTTATTAATGACCTCAGCCACCACAGTAACTTGCCATCCCTCAGAGCAAAAACAAGAGTTCATCATAAAACATTTTGTTAGGATATACTTCTCTGGTCAAACTGGTATGGATGTCCCAAGGCCTCAGGTATACAAAACCACTCTTAACAGGCAGAATATTCTAAGGACCAGAAAACCCAGCACTTACACCTTTTCTTCAGAGGACTGTTTAGAGCCACTTTGCTCACCTACACAAAGACCTAAAGGTATCTGGGAATTACTTCCATTCTGGGATGGCCCTTGCCTAATACCTGACAGATGCAGGAGCAAGGAAGTGCAGCATCCTTGGCTTAGGTAGGACGACACTTCAGTACTCCAGGCGTTCCTTGTAAAAACGGCTTGACCTTAACCTCTGTGGAACTTTGCCTGAGATCACTCCCTTGCTTGACATCCTTTTTTTGTCCTTCTGCACCCACTCCATTACTTGTCTCTGCAGCATTTCAGTGGTTCTGGAGCTGGCTAGTACCAAGTGCGGATCCTTAGTAACTCTTTCCAAATTCTATGTTCAGAGACAACATGTTGGTAGCTTTAAATCGGTCATGGTGGGGGTAATCACCATGGAGTATCCATGGAAAATGGCAAATGTGTTAAATTAAGACTTATTTTTCTTCCCAGAGATCCAGGTGTCAATCATTTACCATCACACTATTGGGACACTTCCTTCAAAAACTCTTAGAATGAATATTCATTTCAGAGTTTGCTGGAAGGACCTTGGCAGTTTGTTGAGTGTTTCAATGGAAGTAAATTGGATTAAATTACTGTATGAGGGCAGGGAACCCACTATTTAATTTCTAAATGAGTATAGAAGCAAGAAAGATATCAACAGGTTCAAGGTGAGGTTCCTGACACTCCAACTGTGGTTCTGTGAACTGACAGTCCAAGAATGTCGAAGGTATGTGTTAAGAGAGGAGCACTGTGTAATCTCTGGAAAGCAGTGTAGACTTCCAAATTGAGGAGCTAGGCCGTAAGATCTGTGACAAAGAACTACTTATACTTGGAAAAGGAGCTCATGATGAGACACTGGGCCTCAATGGAGTGAAGGAACCTGTCAGTGGGGCATCAAGAGGCTATAGTACTAAAACTGCTCATTGTAATGAGACACCAGCTGATCATTCACCCTGCCATAAACTGGATGATTTATGTTTACCACTTCATCAGTTACAAACTAGCAATTTATTGTAAAATCACAGTGGTATATTTGGAATTGGATCCAGATAGTTATGGAGGGCACAAATAGAGTACATTTAGAGGTGACTGAGACTCCACAGCATATACCCCTGTTGCACAAACCTGCTTTCTCAGCTGATTTATGGCTTCATGTGTGTGGGGTGTTCTCCATCACCACTGCTGTAGGAAGAAAAATATTGGTGCATGGTGTATGGATGGGTGATATGAATAAAAAAAATGAATTGCACCCATGCTCCATACCCAACTATGACTGGCTCTGTTGACAGAAGTCCTTAAGGTGAGTGGTGAGGGACATCCTCCACACAGGTAGTACCCTTTACTGTCAACTTTGTAGGGATGGAGGCAGGATCTGAGGTCAGAATACATCTGACCTGATTGGTCAGAGGCCTGGATGAAGATCAAAATGCTAGATAAAGAAGTCTGGGGAAGAGGCCTATGGATGAACTAGTGGGAGAGGTACCAGGCTTTGTAGATCTCTGTATCTCATGTCAATGCCCATCAGAAAGCATCTGCTGCAAAGGAGGCACTCAGTGACCGGGTATATGGCTCATCTGATGAATATCGGTTTCTATTCTCAATCAGCTAAATGCTTGGACTCACAAGCTGAGTGGGAATGTGGCAGAAATGAAACTTTGCATAGGCCCAACAGCAGGACTCTTCTCACCAGGGCTGACCTATCTGCTGCTGCTGCGGAATGCTCAATCTGCAGAAGCAGAGTTTGTGCCCTGGCAATTGGTGGTAAGATAATCACATCAGAATCCTTCCACCATGGGGAGGGTGGAAGTCTGTCCTTACTGAAACGGACACCTTTTCTTAATGTTGGGTTTAATCTTCCATCTTCCGTGCTCACAGTGCTTCACCAATTGTTTATAAATCTGCATAATAGTCTTAGCTCAAGAGCCTGTTTTATGGTTAAGGGGTTGTGACAATGGTCTTCTACAACAATGGTCTTCCCAATCCTTCTTTACCTTGAACGGAAGGGTAGAAAGTGGGAACGGCCTATTAAAGCTCAGCTGAAGTACTGGCTTTAAGACAACAAACAGGAGTATTGGGTCACTTTCTCTGTGATGAAATGTATGCATTAAGCAACCAGATGATATGTGGTGCTCTGTACCTCCTGGTTATAATGCACAGGGCCAAAGAAACCAAGGGATGGAAGTAGATGTTGCATTTTCATCATCATTTCAGTTAGCTCCTCGCAGACAGAAATTGTGCTTCCCATTTCTGTAACCGACTTTGCTCTAGTTCCCAGGTGAAAATCTTCCACTGGTTATCATAGGAAGTTTTCCACTGAATTTCCTGCTGGGTCACTTTGGTTGGGCTCCTGATAGTGGACTAACAGGTTAAAAAAAAAAAAAAAATCAACCAACCCTGATTGTCCAGAGAAGCTAAGGTTTGTTGCATGATGGGATAGCGGATTAGTCTAAAACTGTTGCTGGAGCATCTCTTGAATATGAAATCAGTTTTAGTGTTGACAGAAATCTGGAGTGGGCGGAGGGGAAGGAAGATGATGAGTATTGTGACTGAAAAAAATGGATTTTTAAAAAAGAGCTTGCAGCTGACCACAGCCTTAAAGAATTGATGACAGAGTACCTATTGGGGGCATGATCAGACCTGAGCCATGCTAGGGGTGTCCCTTTGCAGACACTGTGATTCCTTCTTGACTTAGCACAGTGGTGGACAGTCCATGCACATTGCCTGCATCCCACCTGTTGATGTGAGGATCTTTTACATGGCTCCTTGCAGGTTTCTCAATGGGACTGAGTCCCCATTGCAGCAGAAATAACAGGTTAACACTTCAGGTTGTATTAGGTTTCTCTTGTCTCTGCCTCCATTCACTTTTGCTTCTTGGATTATATTATGGTTCGATTGGGTCTCCCCAAAATATTTGTTGAAATCCTAACCCCTGGTACCTGTGACTGACCTAACTTGGAAACAGGGTCTTTGCAGATGCATTCATATTAAGATGGGCTCATTAGGGTGGGACCTAATATGGTAGCTACAGGAAATAAAAACTGATCACCTGAATATATACTATTCCTCTCCCCGCCTACCTCCAGTCCTTGTTATATGTGCTGCATTCAGGGAACCCAAAATAAGTGTGTTCCCCATATAGCTTAATTTTTATATCTGAACATAGGACTTTTATTCTCAGTTATCCTTGTCACAATACATCTCTTGCACCCCAATTTTACTACTGCGAGGCATGATTCAATCCCATACCTTTCATTTCACCAATCACAATTTGGCAAGAGGTTCTCAATTACCTGCCTTAAACTCTAGTACCACGTAGAAAGACCAAATTCCTCTGTAAGGGCCCCAGGGTCATGTACTTACTCCACATCATTATTCTCTTAGATGGAAAACCCTAGAAACCTCATTTTGATAGTCAGATCCTGAGCTATGGTTGCTCCTGGGCAGGTGCAGCCTCAGGATTTTTATAAAGGGTCTTGTAGATTACAATCTGATTGGAAGGGGAGTGAACCTTAGGAGATCTACTTGATACTGTGTTTCCAAACCAAGTTGTGAAATAGATCACATGTTTATTTTGGAGTGATTTTGGGGTGGGAATAAATGAAGATGCTTTGGCTTCCTAACTCTTTGGCTTAAAGGGAAACATCTCCAGAAGCTTTGATCACTCATTTTGTACTGTCCCAACATTTCCAAAGGTGAAGGTACTTTTTGTGAGCAGGCCCTCAGAAAACCACAGGCACTGAGAATAAGTGGCCACCAGAGGCTTTTGAGTGATGTACAGGTTCCCTCTAGTGGTTATAACTGAGAAAGCCTCAGACACATAAAGCTGTTCCTTATGGGACTGGGGGCCCATTATCATCGACAGGACCAACACCATGGAATAGAGAAACCATTATAAAATTGACATATTGGGACAAAACAATAAGTACTGAGTTAGAAAACCTCAATGAGATAAAAAGTCCCAAGACTGACAGACCAAGATAGATCAGCTTAACCATGATGAGACGTAATTGTTATATGAGATATAATTCACTGCTTCCCGGGAGATATCACTGGAGAAAGGGGGTGGGGGAGCACAACTTGAATTTTGCGAGCCTGTTAAGAACTTGTGTTACTGAGTATGAATCAATTCCTAGACATTCCGTCGAGAAGCAAGGCAGTTGCAAGCAACCGGATTCCTATTCTAAACAACTTGGAACCAGTTAGTTCAAACACTCCTGGAAAGGCTAATAATGGCTACTGAAAAAAGTACTCATTTCTTTATTACATATATCCAGACCCTTATGCTGTGTCAAATAAACTTATAGTTAAGCATGATTCCTTGACACTCCAAGGAAGACTGAGTGAAGTTTGTTGGGCCTGTCTGTTGTTGCAGTTCTCTAAGTGTTAGAAGGGGAAATGGTGTCCCCATCTAGGACAGGTGGGGGACAGCCAGGCAAGATACCTCCGTCCCTGCTGGAGCCCTTGTCATGCTCTCCTGCTTCAGGGCAGGGAAGACTTAACTTACCTGTTCAATCCTTCTTGGCCAGAGCAAGAATCCAGTAAGATCCCACACTTGCACACCATATTCTACACAAAAGGTTGGATTTTGCATTCTGGTCCTAAAGTGCTTAAATAAGCACTTATACATGAATTTATTATATATGCTTACATAGAATTAGGGAAAGTAAATAACAAGTACCCATGTATCCTGTTCAGCTTTGTAAAGATAGAATAATGTGACATTAATTTGTTTTTAAAGAAAAGTCATTACAGATTTAGCTGAAACCACTTGTATATCCCCTGCCAATACCCTATCCACTCCCTTCTTCCATTTCCCAAAACAGTTAATACCTGAATTTGGTCTGATCATTCTTTAACATGTTTCCTTTTTATTGCACACACAAAGTAATGTATTGTTTGTTTTTTCACAATTTTGTATTTTGAAAAGTATTACTTAACCATGGTATAAAAGTAAATCTATTTTTTATTCCTTATTCAGTACCTTCTCCCAAGACAGCCACTGACAGCAGCTACTTGAATATATTTTCACAATATTCTAGGCATTACTACCATTTATTTTCCTGCACGCCATGACAATAAATTAGATAGCATTCTCTTCTGCCTTTTCCTCCCCACTTACTATATCTTCAAGAATATACACATCACTGCACAGAGAACGGTCTCACTCTTAACAGCTGTTACATAATATTGCATTTTATGGACACAATCATATGTATAATTTGTCTTCTGGTAATAATCATTTGGGTTGACCAAAACCTTTATATTATAACAAAATACTGCAACAATTACTTATGTACTGTTATGTCACAATCCAGCCAGTTATCTGTAAGCAAAAGTGAAATTTCTGGGTGAATGTATGTATATTTGTGATTTTTGTCAAATACAAATTCAAAATGCCCCCCCCCCCAATGAAGAATATACAGCCCTGGTGTGTGGTGCAGTAAAAGAACAAAACAAAAAACAAAAACAAAAACAAAAACAAAAAAACAACAAGAGAAGGCTATACACCTGTCAGCAATGCATGCAGTTGTTTCCTCTTTCTCTTGCACCATATTATCAACTTTTTAAATTTATGAGTTTGATGAATAAAATTGTCATCTTATGGTAGTTTTATATTTTGATCATGAGACTAAGCATCTTTTCACATGTTTGTGTACACATTTTAACTGTCCAAATTATTAAAAAACATTTTTCTATTCTTTTCTTTGTATTTACATGTTCTATTCATACTTAAAGATTTTTATTCCATTCTGTTAGTTTCTTGTCACTCTGACAAAATACCTGACATAACTAAAAGAAGGAGGAAAGGCTTATTCTGGCTCAGTTCTGAGGTTTGTCCCTGACCCACGGTGAGGAATCACACCCTTGTCCTAACCACAGTATCCAGCCCATCATGGATAACTTATGCTAGTGCAAGTAGGGATCACTTTGTTTCCAAATGATCTCTTAACTAATTCATCTTTACTTATTTGAAAATACTTTATCATATTCTAAAATTCTCATATGCCCTTTCATCTTTAAATTGACAAAGATGATACATATTAATGGAATACAATATAATTTTCTTTTTTTGTTTTGTTTCTCGAGGTGAAGTTTCACTACGCTGCCCAGGCAGTGAGTGATCTTTCTGCCTTAGCCTGCTGAGTAGCTGCAACTACAGATGCATTCCACCATGCCGGGGCTAACGTGATGTTTTGATACATGCACACACTATGAAATGATTAAATCAAGTTAGTTAACACATCCATCACCTCAAACTTGTTTTCTCATCATGACAAGATTTAGGATCTATTTCTCTTAGCAAATTTTAAGCATACGCAAAGTACACATGCTGTACAACAGATCTCCAGAAGTTATTCTTGTCTGAGTGAAATGTATTCTTTGACCAATAGCTCCCTACTTTCTCTCCCCGTAAGCCTGTGGAATTACCCGTTTACTTCTGAGCGTTCAACTTTTTTAGCTTCATGTGAAAACATGTAGCACTCTCTTCGGTTTATTTCACTTGGCATATCTTCTAAATTCATCAACACTGTCACAAATGAGAATATCACATTGAGTTTATAGGCCAACATATGTTCTTTATCCATTTCATTTCTTGAGGACACTTAAAATTAACCCCGTTTCTTGACCACTGTGACTAGTTCTGCAATGAATACAGGAGTGTAGATATCTCAACATACTGATTTCATTTTCTTTGGACATATAACCAGTAGGGGGATTATATTTTTAATACTTTAAGGAACTCCCATACAGTTTTCCATAATGACTGTGCTAATTTACATTCTCACTAATAGTGTTCAACAATTTCCTTTTCTCTACATTGTCATCAACATTATATATATATGCATTTTGAATCTATTTGTTTATTTGGTTTGTCTTTTTATGAATTGGTTCCATATTGCTTTTAGTTGTGTAGTTTGGTAGGATTAATTTCTCTTCATTGAAGGGATTTTAAAGGGGCATTTTAATTATTTTTCTACATAAAACATTTAGAAATAGCTTGCCAAGATCAAAAACATATCTTTGTATTTTACTAAAAAAAAAAAAAATAATATAACTCAGGGAAAACTGACACCTTTTAAAACAATGCTGACCTTATTGAAGAATGTGATATGCCTTGAAGTGATTCTTCCCCTCCCCACATTTTATTTCAAGTGATTACTTCTTATGTTTCTCATTAGCATTTTCAAGTTTCTTCCATAACATCAACTGGATAATACTAATTTAAAACAAATCCTCCTCTTTTCCACTGTATTTTCAATATCTCAAAGTTTTTGTTTAAATACAATGCCTATTAAGTTTAGAACAAGGCTAAGTAACAATGATAACAGTGATAAACACCACACTGTCATCATTAGTCCACGTTTGACTATTTACACCCATGAACCCACTGCCAAACTAGCTGGGCACAGTAGCACATGCTTGTAATCCCAGCGGCTTAGAAGGCTAAGGCAAGAGGATTGCAAGTGTCAGGTCAGTCCTGATAACCTGGCAAGATCCTATTATCAAAACACAATTGAGTTCAGTCTCCAGTACTGCAAAACAACCCCCCCCCCCAAACAAATAAACAAAAATAAATAAAAAATTAGATCACTGTCAGTAACTTACATTCTACTTGTCTGCTTTTTGCTTTCTTCCATCTCCAAGGGGAACACTACTGTGATTTTTTTTTTTTTTAAACCCTGGGGATTGAATACAGGTTTGTTTGTTTGTTTGTTTGTTTTTCTAAAGAGAAGGATAGTGAGAGAGAAAGAGAGAAACAATTTTTATTTTAGTTTTCATGTGGCTTTCATTGCTCCAAGACCTCGATGTGTATGTGGTGCTGGAGTTCGAACTCGTGTACTCACGCATGCCAGGCAAGTGCTGTACCACTGAACAAACCCAGGGTTTTTAACATGCTAGGCAATGAGCTATATCCCCAGTTGTCGTTGTTGTTTAAATTTGATTTTGTGACAAAATCTAACCAAATTGCTCCGGCTGGCCTCAAAACATTTAGTACTCACTTTTGCAGTTACCTGTGAACATGTATAGAATAAAGAAAATCTGAGTTGCCTCATCATTTCCCAGGTGAAGCAGAAAAAAAGGCCTTTTGTTTCAGCTCTTATTAAACAAGTATTCTTTTCAGAGTCTACTTCATACCATGTTTGCATTTTTGTTTGTTAATTTTGCTGCTTAAAATGGGCTCCAAGCATGTTATCTAGCATTTCTAGTACAAGAATGCTGTGATTTGCCTTCTGGAGAAAATACACGAGACACATGTGAGGTAAGTTTCCTTCAAGTATTAGTTACAGTTTGGCCTCAAGTTCACTGTTAATGAACCAACCATATATACTAAATAAGTTTTTTTTTTTAAATTAAAAACTATTCCCTGCAACTATTAACCTGATACTAACTCAATGAATCCTCATAACACTCTAATGGGCTGTTTTATTATTTAAACAAACAAGTAACCCCCCCCCCCACCAAAACCCAAAAACACTACAAAGAAAACAGGTTTATTTTGGCTCATGGTTCTGTAGGTGCAAGGTAAGGGGCACAATATGGTAATGGCCTTCTTGCTGGCAATGTCCCTAGGCTGCACAGAACATTGCGTGGTAAGAGGCACGTACATGTATCTCAAAAGAAGGTGTCTTTAAAATATAAACACACAGCCCTGTTACTGACTGGTTGATGAAAATGTTGTGCACTGAGTTATGAATCTAACCTTGAAGGTAACGAGAATTGATCTTATTGTCTATGTAACCTACACATGGCGGGTGTGTGTTTGTTTTAATTTTCAAATTTCCCCCATCTGGCTCATTTAATTCTTTTGTTTATTGCGACTACTGATGTATTAGGACTGTTTATATCTTGTTTCTGCTCAACAACTTTTCCTATGCTCATTTCTCAAATTTTTAGAAATTCTATTCCATTCTCTCTCATCATTATTTATTTGGAGATTAACTTTGGAATTTTATCATGCACACATAAGATAGCTAAAGGTGATATTAACTGTCCATTCTCAAAAATGTAAGAACACTGAAACATTTTAACTCTGACTGACTCACTTGCAACTGGGCATTCTATTTTAAACCTTCATATTTTCCCTAATCATTGTAAGAATGCAAACAACATCAGTATGCTTTCCTACATTCAAGAAAGCTATTACTATACACTTCATCACTGCGAGAACCTGTATTTAAGGTTTTGTATCTCAAAACCAGAATTGAGAAATTTGCTGGGGTTCATGTTCATTATACACAAATCGTATTTAGCTTTACACATAGTATGACCAACCACTTATTTATGCCTACTATATATCAGGCACTATTCTCTGAAAAGGTTAACCTGACCTTAATTGAATCCCCACAACCTAATGGGATGTTTTAGTAGAACCCACATCTTATGACTCCTAGCATTTGTTTTCTAGGATTAAACAGCTTAGAACCAGAATTAGGATCTAGGAGTTTCTGGTGTCCAGAGGATTCATTCACCTTTTCACTCCAATATATAATATACACCTCATTCACTGAGTAATGACTTTCTAGACGCAAGACGTCTCACAGTGCCAGGTATCAGTTCAAAGGAATGTCTGAGGTTACCTAGGCCAGTATTTGTTTCTACAAGGTCTCTGGGAAATATCCTCTAGTCTTTGCTCAGATTCAGCCAGTGGGAAACTATAATACAGCCTTAGGCTACCTTCAACTTACAGAAAGCACCTGAGAATTATATGAGGCTTTGGGGAAATTCCTTTAAACTTTCACCGCAGACTCTAATTCTGCCTCCCTGAACCAAAACGGCAAACAGCTTGACCCTTAGTTCTACTCTTAGTTCAGGTTAAGCATCTAATTCTCTCAACTATTTTTCTTGTGGACATTCATATTCATTTCCCATGTAAAACAAATGACCCATCAAGAAATGGTTCACAGTACTGTGAGCAGACACAGAAAACCAAAGGAAGAATTTGGTAAAGCAGTTATTCCTCACCATGGAGAAGGCAGTCTTTCCTACCAGCACAGCAGACTTATGGGTCCCAGGACTGAGGTCTGTGTCCATCCTCTTCTTTTTTCTCTCTGCCTACTCACTAGCACATCTCCAGGTCCTTCAATACTGTACACATAAGGCAACCCCTTGTACTGCCATCCATGTAAGATTCTATAAAGGAGAGTGATAAAAATCAAAATTTTTGTGAGGTCCAATTTGTTCTGATCACGGACAAGAGTGAGAGAAAATGCCACGGTAAAACAAGCGTGTCAAAAAGGCTGGTACGGGGTTGGGTAGGCTGCAGTGGCTTGGGCTGTGGGTTAATTACTGATGATGAGGCAGTCAAACATAACCAACTTCTACCTACAGTGCTTCTTTATGTGTGGTCTAGAAGAGTTTTTTCCCCTTCCACCCAGCAATAAACTCACATCAGATGAATTCATTTACAAAAGGTAGGCTATGTTTATTTAGAGTCACAAGCAGCTGACTGACTCAGTGACTCTAGACCACAAAGAAACCACTTCTTCTCCAGTTCATTGAGTCCTGGGGTTGAAAGTCAGTCTGGTGGGAGTTCTGTGTGGGACCCATTCACAGGTTTACAAGTTTCTCATTGAGGGCAATCTGTGACTGTGTGAGATTGGCCAGGTAGGTCACCATCAGCAGGTCCTAGAAGAAAAGAATAAATAACAAGTGAGCACAGTGGCTGGTCTTAGCCAACTCCACTGTGGATGTCGGGTGTGAGGACATTCCTGTATAAATAACAGCTGGGAGAGATAAAGCAGAAGTCAAAGGTGGAAGACATGAAAGAAATGCTTGGGGACCCTTTCTTTCCTCTACTGATGCACTTACATACTAGCAGTGCTTTAGGTAAAATCCATAAGTGAATGGATTTTGGGAGGGGAATGGGGGTGGGGTCTGTGAACATGGGAAAACAAGAAACTACATTTTCATTGCCTTTGAATTTTAGTATTTCTTTCTATAATGAACCTGTATAACAAATCAGTAGTTTCAGCAGTGTGTGAGACAATGGAGTCAAGGAAGCAGAAGGATGAGATTCCCTGAACATGTGTACTATCCCTCTTTTCTCTCTAACCTGACTTGAAAGGTGTCCAAAGGTGAAGCCCTATCTCTTTTACCCTACTCTGGGCGACCCCACCCAATTTCTTTGAGTTGTGTGTCCATGTGAGGTGGGAGAAGGAGGCAGGGTCCCAGAGACTCAGGATTGGCACTCACATTGATGTTGCTGTTGAGCATGGTCTCAAAGTCGTCGGGAACTATTTTGGGTACTTGGTTAACCAGGCTCATCAAAAAGCGGCCCACGGTATTGTCAGCTGATACCTTTCCAGACTGGGCACCAAAGCAAAGATTCAATGAGGGACAGTTAATTTTCACACTGTTTGGTCAGCAGATCCCTGAGTGATCTCAGAGTGGAGATTTGCCCCCTCCTGTGTTTTTCCTTTCCCCCTCTTACCAGCACATCCTCTGCATACTGCAACACTGTGCTCAGGGCATCCTGGATGCGAGCTGATGCTCCTCCAACTTGCTGCAAGTCACTGGAGAGTCCAATCACTCGGTTGGGGCTGAAACAGGTCTTCATGATCAGGTCAACTGTGAGAGTGGATTGGGTGGGGTAGATAATAAGAGATAGAGGGAATCTAGTCATGCCATTAGGACAGAGATGGTCTCTGATCATTCTGACATCTCTCCCCGCAGCCTCTCTGGACTCATTAGGCTCCCAAAACTCCCTGCCCAGTCCTTACTGGCTTTTCTCCCTTCGGTGGTGCTCAGCTTCTCTACCGAGTATGCTCATCACTGGTTTTGGTCTCATATGAATGGTTAAGTGGTCTCTGGTGCTGATAATTTCCCACCTCTAATGATTTCTCAAATAAGTCCTCAAATTCAAGGCATAATAAACCTTAAATCAATCTCTTTAAGCCATTTAAGCCCTCCATCCTTATTAGAACAGTTCCCCTTTTGAAAAAGCCTAAGCCTTTAAGGGGTGGATGGGAAGGTTACTCACCTCCAATGCGTTCAGTGTCGTAATATGCATATTTCACTGTCAGAGGTGTGAACATCACTCCCATGGTCCTCCCAGGGACACCCATTAAAGTGCTGGGAAGGGAAGAGAACAAGTAAACAGATGGCTTTGAGAGCAGGGTTTCCATGCCTAGCCTGGCCTGGGAAAGCAGTCACAACAGAATTACTTTCAAGGTTCTGAGGCAACAAGGCCGGGACTACTTGAACCTGAGAGGTTTCAAAGAAACAAAATTCACTTTCTTTCCTTAGCTCATTATATACACCAGAAGGAACTCAGCCTTTGGATCTGACCTGTCCCTTTAGAGGATGAGTTATACACCGCAATGCCAGTTAAGAGAGGACAGGATTCCTGATTTCCCTGTGGAGCCAGGTGCTTACACACCCACCCCTTGGAAAGACACAAAAGGTCTTTTCTGGCAGCCTTTCACCAGCACCAAAAAAACAGAGACTGGCCCACCAGGACTAGACTGGGTGCTACAAGCAACCTTAATAAAAGTGATGTCATTAATTTGTTGACTCTTCATGTTCAACTGGATTCTGAAGAGTCTGAATTATTTGGAAAGACTAAGAATTTAGGCAATTGCGAGAGCTCAATGGAACATCAATTGGTATATGAGGGTTTAGTATCTACCATCTTTGTCTTACTGCCTGATAGTTAACTTACTAAATTAGCGTCAGACTTTTATTCCTTCATGGCCCAAGACCAGGTGGTCACATGACACAGGTCTTGATGCTCAAAAGGCCAATCTGGAGACTTGTGTCCACAGAACGAAGAGCACAAAGTGAACCAGTAAATGAGATGCACTAACAAATGCTCTCATTAACCATAAGGTAGAATCCTTCCAACTCCCACAGCAGCCTTGTCTTCAGCAAGCTATTTGGGCCTTTCCCAACAATCCCCTCACCAATTGGCACTTTAACTGCCTGAAAATTCAATGTGTAAACACTGTAATGCTACTGTCACCAAAACTTCACACAATCCTGGATTAACGGATAAATGACACAAAACATGAAAACTTGCTCAAATATCTGAAGGGCTGCCATTTTAAACTGGTTAAGAGCAGTAAGTATTTGGAGTACAATTAGGATCAGCAAATGATAATTATGGGGACAGCTTTTGCTTCAAAGTGAAGCCTTTCAGAAAGGAACAAACTTCTTTAAGAAGCAGTAGGTTGCACAGTGAAGGAATTAAACCTACATTAGGTAGGAGTAGAGTGTCATCTAGGGAAAGCTGAACAGCCTTTTATTCCCTTATGGCCCAAGACTATGGTCACCTGACATAGGCCTTGATGCTCATGCGGCCATTCTGGAGGCTTGTGTCCACGGTGAGGTGAATGGGGTTAGGGGCCTCCCGGCTGTAGTACTCATGGATCAACACAGAGTGCTCTGTGATGTCATGGCCTGTGGCATACCTGGAAAAGGGAACACAGTTGTAGACTCTAATCTACATGTGACTTCAACATCAAACACAACGGTAGGCTGGTTGTCTTCAGGGTACCTGAGAACTTTATGATATTCATACCTAATGAAACCAAGAAAAGATTTGCAAAATGAAAACTATAATTACACGTAAGTATTCTTGATCTCACAGGACCAGAATTGCTAGCAAAATATATTTAATTCATAGTTTCTTATTTATTTATTCATTTTTTTGTACCAGGGATTAAACCCAAGGGTGCTTAATCCTTTTTTATTTTGAGACAGGGTCTTTCTAAGTTGCTGAGGCTGGTCTTGAACTTGTGATCCTCCTGCCTCAGCCTCCTGAGTCAATTCATAGCTTCTTGAGATCATACATTTCAATACTTTTGACTCCAAAAGGGGGAAGACAAGTTCTAGTCTAATGGCAAAAGAGCCTGACAATCACTAAGAGACTTTCCATTCAGCCCTACCCTTCCTCAACTTACCAACCCAGGATGAGCTCATTTGGAGAGACTTTTTTGTGCAATTCATACATATTCTTGGCAAACTCCATGTCAACAGCCACCTAAAAGGGAAGGCAGGAAAGGAAGCTTAAGAAGTTTAAAAAGTCCATAGAAAAATGAAATAAAAGGACAGACCCCTAACTCCCAATAGACAGAGGCCAGGCAAGTACGTATAATGGAATGAAGCTCCTTGGTTGTAAGAGCTCTAGTTATGAGCACAACAAATTGTGCAAGAAAGGGCCTTGGGAGGAACCCAACAAATGAACAGCTACATAACACAGAGGGGCACCTCAAATTCCTACTCACTTCATCTTCTGATTCATTGTGCGGCACTGAGAAGCAGTTGGTGACCTCCACTGAGTGCTTGTCAACAGTTCCTGTGAAAGAGAGAATTGTCCATGTGTTATTTAATCCTAGGGCTGTTGAAATGCTTTAGGAGGTTCCTCAAGGCCAGTGAACATCAATCCAATTCACTGGCTTCACGTTCAGCATTAATGGAACCAGGATTTTCCAGACAACTAAAACTCTGGAATGATCAACTCCTTCCTCTATCACCAAACAGAATTAATTCTTCTCTTGAAGATTTCCTTTTGTGTGTTACTGTCTACTACCATACTTATCCAGACCTTCACTCTATGATCTTCAGTTTGCAGCTTTTAGACTCTCGCCCTATAATTTAATCAGCAGAGACCTGGACAATTTTATTGCCAATACAGAAGCCTCATTCCACACTTTGAGCACAATTTCAGGCAGTTATTACTTATACCTTCCTCTGGCAGAGCCTTAACTCTATCATCACACAGAAACCCTCCACCTGTGAACCTTAAAGATCAACGTCAGTCTTTACCATAACCTTTTGCTCTTCACCGATACCTTTACTTCTGCTACATCAGTTCCTTGACCTAAGTCACTAGTCCCTAGACTTTTCCACTCTCTCCTAATCTACTGGCACAACTGCCTCTGGCCTCAAGTGCTTTGCTTCCCTCTCCATCACATTCCAAAGTACCATGATTTCTGTTCTCTCAGTCAAACTATGTGCCCAAATTCAACAGATATATATTCTTTATTTTACCTAGTGTCTAAATGGAATTCAATAGACTCGATGACTTCCTTTTAAACTTTCTTTTCTTTGGGATATGACAGTATCTTCTAGTTTTCTTCCTTCTCTTTCTAAATCTTTGTTGGCTCTCCCAGAGGCTTCTCCAGTTTTGGGGGTTCTGTCTTATTTCTGCTATTTTTTTTATTCTATGCTTCTTTTCTAGGTCAGTCCTTGACCTAGAAATGTTTTTGTTAATAAAAGTTTAAATGCTTAATTGCTTATGCATTATTTATGACAGCTTTCTACCTAGAAACACAAAATCGAGTAGTAATGACAAAGACTGCATATGAAACTTAAAATGTTTACTATCTGTCCCTTTATCAAAAGTTTGCCAAGCCCTGCTTTAGGTGATTTTATCCACTTTTAGGGTTTCAAGTACATTCTATATTCCAATGGCATAATTCCTAAACTGACACACTTGCTCTCATCTCTTCTGCACTAGACTTGTCATAGCTTGTCATTCAAGTCTATTTCATGATTTCACTCGATGGACATCAAAGAAGGAATACACTCCAAACTGAAGCCAACTTCTACATCCCCTTTCTTCTTGTACACCTAACCAAAGATCTAGGAGTCATCTTTGATACTGTCTTCTTTTTAAATCCTCACTTCTGATCAACTCTATTTCCATTCTCTCAACTCATCCACCCTCTCCACCACTTCTCAACAGTCTCATCTAGTGCTGAAGCCTGTCTCTGAACAACTCTATAAAGCAGCTAGATTTCTATTTATTCTTAGCCGAAATGCCTATTGCTCCAGACCTTCCTCAAATGAGATTAGACTGACATTTTGTCTTCTCATAGCTGCCTGTAATCTTCCTTTATGGCACTTTATACTGGGAATTATTTAATAGGGTTTATTATTCCCATCTATGCAGCTGAATGTTTGTTTTTTCAATTACTAGAACTTACTCTGGATGAAAATATTTCCTAAAAGACAAACAGCTGCCCATCATTGTGTACAACTATAATGCACAATAATAAAAAAGATGTGGGAAAAGAAATAAAAAAAATAGAGTAATCTCAAAAACAAAAGAAGATGACCAGTTGTTTCCTTACTACTTCATGAAACTTTATCTACTTGGCATTATTTAATACCTCTAGGATTTGTAAACAGTTAAAAATCAGAAAGGGCACAGTGCTAAACAGTATTATAATATTAGGGGAGACTGAGGGACAGAGGATCAGGCCACATATTCTCTCTTATGAAATGCTGATCTTTCAGATAGTGGACTTAACTGGGCTCTTTTACATTCTTGTAGCAGCAGCTTCAAGGCCCAGTTTAAACGTCATCTTTTCTTTGAAGCCTTCCCCAACTCTCTGGAATAGTTGTCTTCCATATTTCCATGTCACCATGGTATTCTTCTATTAGAGCATTTATCACATTGTATTATAATTATTTGCATATAAGAATATCTTTTCATCTTGAGCTTAAGGTTACAAAAGAGTTCATTTGATCAAATTCTTAATTCTAACTGCTGTTTTATGATGCCTAAAAACATCAATGACTATTTTAAAGAGAAAGAGAAGCATGAGAGAGAGAGAATTAATTTTATTTAGTTTTCCATCTGGTTTTCATTGCTCTGACACTTAATGCATGTGGTGCTGGGGTTTGAATCTGGGTCTTCAGGCATGCCAGATGAGCGTAATACCCCTGAGCTACTGCTCCAGCCCCCAATGACTTCATTTAACCAAACAAAATGTTTCACAAATCAAGGTAGAACTGAGACTACTGTAAGTTCCTATAAATAAAATACAGCAGAGTCTGTATTTTATTCTGTAAATACTACTGTGTAACACCAAGAGCACTGTACCATAATTCAGTCTGCAAGAGGATCTAAGGATCTAGTTTTAGCTGGTCTGACTAGGGTCACTACAGTAACTGGGCCATTAACTACACACTTCGGGTAGAAACAATAAAATAGCTCCAGTGAGTTTGAAAATCTGACAAGTATTTGTCAAAATCCATATCAGCGATGTAAAAATCATTTGCTATAAAAGTCTACAACACAGCAGTTACAGAATGTCTTCATATTGTGGGAGGATGAATGTATGGATGGAAGACTGACACTAATACTTTTCCTAGGACTTTTTAAGACGGGTGGAACTTAAATGAGGGAGAGTAAGGAAGGCAAAGAGAACAAAGGTTTTGTTTGAGAAAAGACATGGTACTGTTTAGAAGATAATGAACCAATGTAAGTTTCTATAAAGTGCTACAATGTCAAAGACACAGAATGTGTGTGTGCTAGTAGTAGTATAGGCCTGATGTGATAGATAAGTTCATTTTTGGCAGAATGAGGCTTATCATACTTGGCATACATTGCTGCTGGCAGGATTAAAAATAAACCGTGGGGCTGGAGAGGTGGCTCAGCGCTTGCCTGGCATGCGTGAGGACGCAGGTTCCCACCCCAGCACCACGTACACAACGAAGCAAGGAAAGCCACATGAAAAACTAAATTGCAGCCAGAAAGTGCGATACAGTAACAGGTAAGCAAAGATCGATGCGGATGGGAGGAGGGACGCAAGGGGTGAAAGTTAACGAGAGACGAACCAGGGAAACGAGAGGCGGGTGCAGAAAATGAACGTCCATCCTCTCTGACCACTCACCCAGCAGAGTTCCGATAACTCGTGCAGCGCCGTCGTTGCGTCGCTCGTAGCTGTCCACGATGGAGGCCAGAATGACCGGGTGCAGCCTGACCACGCGGCCGCCAGGGAAGGGCCCTGGGAGAGCAGGACCCGGTAGCGCGGGCGCGGGGGTCTGCGCCGGGGCTTGCGACGAGGCAAGGTTCTGGCCTTGAGCCGCGGGCGCAGTCGTGGCGTCTGAAGGTGAAGCCGGAGCCGCTGCCGACGCTGCAGCCGCAGGTGGCGCTGGCGCAGGCGCTGGCACGGGCGCTGCGGCTGGGGCGGGGGCCGGGGCGACGGTCGAGGCTGGAGCTGGGGCCGGAGTGGCGGGAGGCGAACTTGCGGGTGCTGCCGGCGTGGCCATCTTGTCGAGAAAGGGAGAGCCTGGAGCGGAAGGGACCGGGTTGGAGAGCATTAGAAACTCCATAGGCTGAACACATACCACGTGAACGCGGTGTCGCTGCCCATTGGTTACCAGTGACATTTCTCGGGGCGGGAAAATTTCCGGCTCTTTGTAATTTCTTCCGGAGTTTGTTCTTTTTGATTTCGGTCCGATGCACACTAGTGAAAGCCAAGTTAAATAGTTCCTAACAAACTTGGGATCAAGTTAGCAAACAACTAAACTCGGTCTTCACAGTTGCCGCCAGGTGGAGGCATAGAGCAGCGGAAACCATGCAATTCGTGAGTCAGACTTAAATGGGATCAAAGTGTGTCTTTTTTAAAAAATTGGATTCTTATGGCGCATGCTGTAAAATCAAAATTAAACGAATGGGATGCAATTAAACTAAAAAGCTTCTGCACAGCTAAAGATCTAGTCGAGAGCATCAACAGAGAACCTACAAAATGGGAGAAAATTTTTGCCTGCTACACCTTGGACAGAGGGCTAATATCCAGAATATATAGGGAACTAAAGAAACTAAAGTCCAAACTGCAAAAAATCCAATCGATAAATGGGCTAAAGATCTCAAAAGGAACTTCTCTGCAGTGGAAGTCCAGAAAGCCCATAAATATATGAGAAAATGCTCTACATCATTAGCTGTAAGGGAAATGCAAATCAAAAC
>PVKS010022817.1:0-33198 GCA_004027875.1 Aplodontia rufa
ATGAGAGAAAACATTTGGCCCTTGAATCTCTGAGATTGGGATATTTCACTTAGCATAATTTTTTCCATCTCCATCCATTTGGCTGCAAATGCCATGATATCATACGTGTACCACCATTTTTTAATCCACTCGTCAAGTGAGGGCCATCTGGGTTGGTTCCGTAGTTTAGCAATCAATAGTAAATTGAGCTGCTGAAAACATTGATGAAGCTGTATCTCTGTAGTATACTGATTCTAGCACTTTGGGGAAAATAACCAGGAGTGGGATAGCTGAGTCATAAGGTGGTTCCAGCTCTAATTTTTTGAGGAATGTGCATACTGCTTTCCTGAGTGGCTGAACCAGTTTGCAGTCCCACCAGCAATGCGACAGTGTTCCTCTCTTCCCACAATCCCTCCAGCATCTGTCATTGTTTGTATTCTTCATTTTTGCCACACTGACAGGAGTGAGGCGGAATCTCATTGACGTTTTCATTTGCATTTCTGTGATTGCTAGTGATGTAAAGCATTTTCTCATATGTTTATGGGCTTTTTGGACTTCCTCCATTGAAAAATTTCTATTCAGCTCCCTATCCCATTTATTGATTGGATTATTTGTGGTTTTGATGTTCAGTGTTTTGAGTTCTTTGTATATTTGGGAAATTAACCCTCTGTCTGAGGTGTAGAAGGCAAAGATTTTCTCCCATTCGGTAGGTTCTCTCTTGACACTCTTCACTAAGTCTGTAGCTGTGCAGAAGCTTTGTAGTTTAATAGCATCCCATGCATTTATTCATGGCTTTAATGCTCTTGCTATGGAATTCTGGTTAAGGAAGGCAGTGCCGACACCTATGTCATGTAGTGTTGATCTTACTTTTTCTTCAAGAAATTGTAAAGCTCCTGGTTTAATTTCCAGATCCTTGAACCATTTTGATTTGATTTTTGTGCAGGGTGAAAGGTAAGGATCCAATTTCAGTTGTCTGCATATGGCTGTCCAGTTTGTCCAGCACCATTTGTTGAACATACTATGCTTTTGCCCACTTTATCAAATATTAGATGGTTAAATATTTGAGAGTTCATCTTGGTATCTTCTATTCTGTTCCATTGGTCTTCAATTCTGTTTTTATACCAATACCATGCTATTTTTGTTACTATAGCCCTATAGTATAATTTCAGGTCAGGAATTGTGACACCTCCTGCTTCCTCTTTCTTGGTTAGTAATGTTTTGGCTATTCTGGGCCTTCTGTTATTCCATATGAATTTGAGAATTGCTTTTTCTATACCTGTGAAGAATGTCATTGGTATCTTGATGGGGACTGCATTGAATCTATATAGGGCTTTAGGTAGAATGACCATTTTAATTATCTTGATTCTGCCTAACCAAGAACATGAAATGCTTTTCTATCTACTCATATCTTCTACAATTTCTTTTTTTAATGTTCAATAGTTTTCTTTGTAGAGGTCCTTAATATCCTTTGTTAGATTGATGCCCAAGTATTTTATTTTTTATTTTTTGAGGAGATTATGAATAGGACAGACTTTCTGATTTCTTCTTCAGTGGACTTATTGTTGGAGTATAGGAAAGCTAATGATTTATGAGTGTTGATCTTGTAGCCAGCCACTTTGCTGAAATTGTTTATAAGCTCTAGGAGTATTCTGGTCGAGTTTATTGGATCTTCTAGGTACAGGATCATGTCATCAGCAAATAGAGACATCTTGACTTCCTCTTTTCCTATTCAAATTCCTTTGATTTCCTTCTCTTCTCTGATAGCTCTGGCTAGGCTTTCAAGGACTATATCAAATAAGAGTGGTGAAAGTGGACATTCTTCTCTTGTTCCTGAATTCAGTGGAAATGCTTTCAGTCTTTCTCCATTAAGCATAATGTTGGCTATGGGTCTGTCATAAATGGCTCTTACAAAAAGTATCTTCCTTTGATCCCTATCTTCTCCAGAGTTTTGAGCATAAAAGGGTGCTGAATTTTATCAAAGGCCTTTTCTGTGTCAATTGAGATGATTATATGATTTTTATTTTTAATTCTGTTTAAATGGTGAATTACATTTATTGATTTGTCTATGTTGAACAGGCCCTGCATTCCTGGAATGAAGCCCACTTGATCATGATGTATTATCTTTTTAATCTATTTTTGGATCTGGATAGACAGAATTTTATTAAGGATTTTAGCATCTATGTTATGTTCATCAGGGAAATTGGTCTGTATTTTTCTTTTCTTGATGTGTCTTTGTTGGGTTTTGATATCAGTGTTATATTTGCTTCATAAAAAGTGTTTAGGAGGGTTTCAACCCTTTCAATTTCATGGAAAAGCTTGTAAAGATCGGTGTTAATTTTTCTGTAATGGTCAGGTAGAATTTTGCTGTGAATCCATCAAGTTCTGGGCTTTTTGTTTTTGGAAGACCTTTGATTGCTGATTTGATTTCGCTACCTGAGATTGGTTGGTTTAGAATTTCAATGTCCTCCTGTGTTAATTTGGGAATGTTATATGTGGCCAGATATTTGACATTTGTCCATTTCTTCCAGATTATCAAACTTGGCAGAGTATAATTTTTCAAAATAAGTTCTGATAATCTTCTGGATTTTGGTTGAGTCAGTGGTGATACCTCCATATTCATCTTTGAGTTTGATGATTTGCTTCACTTCATTTTTCCTTTTGGTGAGGTTGGCAAGGGTCTATTGATCTTATTTATTTTTTCAAAGAACCATCTCTTTGTTTTGTTGATAATTTGTATTGTTGTTCTCAATTTCATTGATTTCAGCTCTGATTTTATTTATTTCCTGTCTTCTATTAGGTTTGGGATTAAATTGTTCCTCTTTTTGTAGGGATTTGTGTTGGAGCATAAGACTATTTATTTGGACCCTTTCCTGATTTTTGATGAAGGCACTGAGTGTTATAGATTTACCTCTTAAGAACGCTTTCACACTTATGTTTTAAACCCGGATAAGGTGTAATGTCATACAACCTAAGACATTTGTAGAGATGTTTTGGGAAGGCAGGGGGAGGGATAAGTGTGGATAATTGGGGCGGGGGCTCTTGGGAGTAAAGCTAATTTTCAGAATATATATATATATGTGTGTGTGTATATATTATATTATATTATATTATATTATTAGAAACTTGTGTGATTGTTCAACAAATAAATTTCTGAAAAAATTTTCAAAAAAAGAACACTTTCATACTATCCCAGAGATTTCAATACATTGTTTCATCATTCTCATTCATTTCCAAGAATTTCTTGATTTCTGTTCTCATTATCTCTTTTATCCATTCTTCGTTTAAGAGAGTATTATTCAATTTCCAAGTATTTGAGTAGTTTGTTGTTTTTCTTGCTGCTAATTACTAAGATCATAGCATTGTGGTCTGACAGGATACATGGGACTATATCAACTTTTTTGTATTTGCTAAGGTTAGCTTTGTGGACTAGGATGTGGTCTATTCTGGAGAAGGATCCATGAGTTGCTGAGAAGAAGGTAAACTCAGCTGATTTAGGATGGAATATTCTGTAAATGTTTGTTAAATCCAGTTAAGTAATAGAGTTATTTAGGTTAGAGATATCTTTGTTGATTTTTTGCTTTGATGATCTATCTATTGTTGATAATGGTGTATTAAAGTTCCCCAGTATTATTGTGTTGAGAGTGATGAGGGTTTTAATGTCCTTGAGTACTTTTCCCATATATTTGGGAGAGTTGTAATTGGGGTCATAAATATTAACTATCATTATGTCTTCCTGATGAATTGTTCTTTTCACTATGATATAGTCACCTTCTTTGTCCTTCCTGACTAGTTTTTGGTCAAAATTAACTTTATCAGATATTAGGATCACCATGCCAGCTTGCTTCTTCAGGACACAAGCCTGGTAGGTATTTTGCTAACCTTTCACCTTCAGTCTGTGTCTATTTTTGATTGTGAGATGTGTCTCCTGTATGCAGCATATTGTTGGGATTTTGTTTTTTGATCCAGCAAGCCAATCTATGTCTTTTGATTGGGGCATTGAGTCTATTCATGTTCAGAGTTAGAACACATATGGAAATCTGGGTCCTTGACATTGTAACTATTGCTGTGTTTTGCATCCTCTTGGATATCTTTTGGTGTGGTTTGTGGTTATTGACTTTCTTTTGCTTAAGGGTTTTGGAAGTTGTTTGCGTGTTCCTCTGAATGAAGTAAATCCTTGAGAATTGTCTGTAGTGCAGGCTTTGTGCTCATGTATCTTGATAGCTTAATTTATCATTGATGTATTTAATTTCCCCATCACATTTAAGTTGAGTTTTGCAGGGTATATTATCTTTGGCTAAAAACTGTTTCTTTCAAAGTTGGAAAAATATCATTCCATGCTCTCCTGGCCTTTATTGTCTGATCTGAGAAATCCATAGTAAGAGTGAATTGGTCTGCCTCTAAATGTGATTTGTTGTTTTTCCCTAGCTGTTTTTAGGATTCTGTCCTTGATTTATCTGTTTTTCATTTTAAAGATGGTGTGTCTCAGTAAGTTTCTCATTTGGTTAGGTCTGTTTGGTGCACTATAGGTGTCTCGAATTTGATTTTCTGGATCAATTCTGATATGGGGGAAATTCTCCTTGGCAATTTCATTAAAAGATTCTTAATGCCCTTATTTGTTGTTCAATATTTTCTTCAATACCAATTACTCTCATGTTATTTCTTCTCATCTCATCAAATACTACTTGGAAGTTCTGATCATGTACAATAAGTTTCTTTTCTTGTCGTCATCCTGGAACACGATGTTGCTCAGCCTGTCTTCATTATCTGATGTTCATTCTCTGAAGGCTGAGATTCTGTTTTCTTTTGAGTTTACTCTGGTGTTAGTATCTTCCAATGAGCTTTTGATTTGGTTGACAGTAAATTTCAATGCTAAAAGCTCTGCTACATCTCTTTTCAGAATGTCTAACTCTTTATATATGTGGTCTCTCATGTCCTGGAATTGTTCTCATATTGTTTCCCTTAAACCTTCTTTCAATTCTTTGATTGAATTACTAACCATATTGTTGATACAAATTTTTAAGTTTTCATCTAGGAACCCGACCATGGAATCCTTGGATGGAGAGCTGTGGGGTTCAGGTAGAAGACTGTTTCCCTTTTTCCTCATTTTCAGTTACAGGGAGTGTGACTTGAGGACCAACAGTGAATAATTGTCTTGGGGGCCTTGCTGATGGTATTGAAGCTTCTTATCTCTTTGCTTAGTTGGGCTAGGATACAATTTGGGTAGCGCAGTTCAATGGCTGGTACCCCTATCTGTGAATTATTGTAGACATTTAGATTTTCCAATACCTCAGGGGATCGTGGGTAGAACTCAATAAGTGCAGTCAATGCATACAACAGACAATGTCAACTGTGGCTATTTCAGTGTTGATTAGCACTTACAGGAGCAATCGGATTAGCATTTTTCTTCCATGAGAGCTCTCACACTATACTTAGTAAGCAAACACCCATTTTAAAGTAAGGCATTCTCTTCAGTTTAGCAGGACCTCTGTAGGTGAGGGGGGGAAGTCTAGATAGCAAAGGGAATGAGGTAGGAAGGTAGTGTGGAACTTGTGAATTAGGATATAGAGCTACAAGGTAGTAGAGATGATGTAGGCTATTCTACTATGAATAAGGAAAAGATAGAAATGGGATGAGAGTGGGGTAAAGACTTTTAGGGAGGATGAGAGAGAATAGAATACAGTTTAGGAATTGACAGAGTAAAGGGAGGAAGAGGGTAGTAGAAAATGGGGGTCTCTTCAGCCCAAGGAGACTGAGGACTAGTTTGCTATAATGTAGGCTTCCCCAGGTCAAACCCCATTGATATGGATACAGCAGTCAAACACGAGAAGTCACAGTGACAGTAAAAGCCAACCACTCAGACACACAAACAAACAAAAATACAAACATCCAGGAACACCAATTTCAATAACAATAACAGCACAAAAAAATTTAAAAAAAAAGAGTTGGGAAGATTCTGAATTATTACTGCCAAGGTCAATATGTACCGTGGGGGAATGTTTTTTCATGGCTCACTTCTAGGTGGAGTCACTTCCCAGTTGAGTTGGAGGGAATGAGTTTTGGTGAGTTCAGCTGACAGTGAGATTCCCAGTAGGCCTTCTGGTATTTCTCTCCTGTAGAGGGGTTGCAAACAATCACCTTCCCTGCTTGCTGTGAGAACAGACTTCAGGGCCACCCAAGTTGCACTTTTGGGCAGTTTAGTGTCTGCCTACCCAAACTCCTATTCCTCTTCAGCCAGGACTGAGGAGTCACTGGAAGTCTTGTGGATCCTGGTGCAACCGTAAGGACTCTTACTGTTCCAAGGAGAGTGGCTGGCCTGGACTGAGCTCCCTCGGGATCATTATCACCCCACACTTGAGTGTCTTGAGGTCCTCAGTGGCCCCAAAAGATGATGTTTGGGGCAGCCACAATCCCAGCAAGGGGAGGCAGGTGTGAAGGAGACACCTGCCCAGCTAGACCAATGTTTGTGAAAGTCTCAAATGCAACCACTAGGGGGCATGGAAGCCCAGTCCCACTTGGAGAGCCCAGGACCTATGGAATTGTGTCTGTATGTAGAAATCAGGGTTTGAAAGTGGAGGAAGGCACTGAGTATAGGTTGCCCCTTTTGTTCGTAGGTCCCTGAGGCTGACATTAGCCACTGACTTGTCTGAGAGTTTTAGGCAGTGTCTGTTGGACCTGCAGCCCAAGAACACCCTGGCTGATTAGGTCCTATTGAGCAGAGTCCTGGTCACAGACTCCTCCTGCAGTTAGGGCATGTAACGGGGTGGGTGGGAAGCCTCTAAATGTGAGTTGCAAGACCAGAAAGGAGGGTCCACCAGGCCCACACAGCCCCCAGGGCAGACAGTTAAAACACTGAGAATTTGGAGTCACTCCTCTAGACTGATTTCCCCAATCCACACTGTAGCTGGTGGTTTTGGTTTCACTTTTGATGAAGCAGTGTCTCATACCACCTTCTGGGAGGTTTCAAGATGGTGGTGCCACCCCACTTCTTCATGTGATCAGATTTAGGGTCTCCAATTTGTGTGCATTAAAGCAGACCCAGAGCCACTGCCACTGCCACTGCAGTCTGGGAGCACAGGGGTACTGCAGTCTGGGAGCACAGGGGTCCTGCACCCAGGTTCTCCTGAGTGCTCACTGCTGTGTCTGAGTTAAATTATTTGTGTTCAGGTTCCTCCCCTCCAGGCTAATTCCCGCCCGCTGGCTGGGTAGCTAGTGGTGGTGGCATAACTTTCTACTTGACTACAGCTCCATGTTACTAAATTTCCTTCCTTGGATGGTAATGGGGGAGATTTTGCTGTTCACCCACCTCATAGTATAGCACTTCTCCATCATTGATGTCCCGCATTCATGGAAAGATTTCTCATTTAGCTCAGTGCCCACCTCGTCGCCACGGCCACCATCTTCCTTGCATGTGATGGACAACATTTTTGAAATCTCCTCAGCCATTTTTGAGATAACAATAAAGATTTTTGCTCTATTATTTAAAATTCAAAGAATTTTAACATGCAAATTCAGGGAATTTACAGAAACCCTGAAACGTTCGCCATGCATCAATCCCCTCAATTAAAAATCCATAGGAGAGATTCAAGATGGGAGATTAGAGGAAGGCTCTATTTCCAAATGCTCCATGGCTTGGAATTCAAGCAGCAGGAGTACTGCTCCTCAGTGAGTGCCTGAAAGAGGGATTTCACTAAAATTCAATATTGAACAGTTGGAATATCATAGAGTTTCAGAAATGTGAATACATTGAACAAAAAAGAATGAATACATTGGTGGCAAGCTGATTGTGGCAATGGCACTGGTTCACCTCAGAGAGAGGAGAACACAGAAAGAAACACAACAGACAGATTTGGTACGGAAAATCCAAGATCAGAAAAGCACCCTGAACTTAACTCATCCATAGGCTGCATTGTGAGTTGGTGTTTGAAATGTGCTCTCTGTTTCCCAACTGGCCACAGAGCACTGAGGTGGAGTCATCGTGAGGTGTCCACACTGCTGCAGCTGCTGTGGAGCTGGAAAAGCATAGCAAGTATTGCCATACTGTCCTGGAAAGTACTATCATGTAGGGTACACTTAGCAGAATGTGAGTGAAATAAGCACAGAGAAGGTTGGACCCAGGGGTATTTAAGTCAGAAAAATGAAGGGAAGCCCAACTCACATTCCCATTGAGTCATGTGGCTCTTGTGACCAACTGAAGCAGGCCAGGAATCCAAACAGGAGGGAGTGAAGACACTCAGGAACTAAACCTTGAAAGACTGTGCTCATATGCAGCAAAGAGCATGGCGGGTTGGCTCCCTTAACCCGTAAGTACAATTCTTGGGAGGCTCCTGAGATCCAGACTCGTGGCAAGGATGGATCTCTGGACCCTAGGGTCATGTCAATCTAATCTTTCCTGAGCTGATACAACCCAACAAAGCTCCTAACCAGCCTCAATTCAGGACACTTGGGAAACTCCTTTATGGGAACTTCCCTACTGCCACTTTTAGGGTGACTGCAGCCTTGTGTTCAATGAGACAGAACCTAATGACACCAGATATTCCTGAATGATCTTACCTCATGACCCTTAAATATATATGCAAAGGCTTCTGCTTTGTTTTTGTTGTTCCAATAAAGTTAACATTTTTAAATTACAGGAACTGGAGTATGGACATGACTTTGGGGGGTCATTTGTCAGCCAACCACAGTTATATTCAGAGATGTTCACCTAGATTGGCTATCCTAGTCATAACACTGACCCTGATGTTACCTGGGTCAGACAGATCCTTTTTAATTATTCTCCTTACATGGAATTTCAGAATGTTACTTAAATGTTTTTTTACCACTATTCTTATTATTTTGGAAAGGTGGGGAGTTAGAGAAGTGAATGAAGAAGAAGCCCCTTCTTCCTTATTGGCACAAGAACAAAACATCAATGCTTGTTGGACTGGATCATTAGAAGTCATGCCTACTGAGTCAAGAGGTCAGAGTGAGTGGGTAAATTACAGCTAAAGTAAAGTTTGTGAACAGAACATAGCAGAAGAGACATAAGCCATTGCCCTCATAGCTCAAGTTAAGAGGCTCAAGTCAAAACCAGAAATAGGAAAACAGTAAAGACCTCTAGACCCAATATTTTAGAGAACTTCCCTAGTGGGACAACTAAGAAGGCCAATACGGGCCCTCTACACTTCTATGCCCAGTCCCAGCTCAATGCCCTCTGTCAAGAAGGCACCAACCTTCCCAGTACTTGCCTCCCTGGAAACAGAATAAAGGTAGATGCGCCAGAGAAGATGCCTTACAATCTGCCTTGACACCACGATTATGTCCCTGTAAGTGAGAACCATAAGGAAATCACAGATGAAATCAGAAAAATCTCCAAAGCCAAAAAGTGCCTCAGATATGTGGGCCTTGCATTAAATGCACTATATTTGCTATGCATGTTCCAAAAATTGGCTAAGAGATCACACAGCTGGGGCTTTTGCTCAGCTTAAGGAGATGAAAATGACTCGGAGTCCTCACAGAGGTTTTTCATGTCTCCATCCTGGGTAACCTGAATATTCGCTGCCACACAGAGTGCAGCACTGCCCCAATTTGTCGTCTTTACAAGCACCACTGGAAAATATTCCTCTCTTACAGAGGCCAACTGTGTCTTCCTACTGGTGTCCTGCAAATACTTCTTTCTTGCCACTGTCTCTCTTTTAGCTGTGCTCCTTCCCAGGCAGGCCTCATTGTCAATAGCCAAAAACGCCCACACCCCTTTGTCCCTGAGTCTTTGAAAGAATCTTCCCATTGCTCCCCCTGCACCACCACTCCTCAACACCACTACATCATGCATGTCCTACAGCTTATATGTCCATTTAATCATGTCACATCCCTACAAGGGCCTCCCCCAATACCAACCACCACAGCTCTGTGGGTACTGGCCATCAGCTTGCAGGTTTAGAACAGACATGAAAAAACTTAAGCTATTAAAAACTGCAATCAATACATTAATTTTATATATTAGACCAAATTCAAAGGTATACTTATTATAAAGTCACTATCATTAACTCATCCTAATACACTTTCTCAAGTGTGAGAAAATAGGTGTATTTTTAGCTAGCAAAGTGACAATTTTGTATGACTGATGGCCTACTACCTACATTCTTCATTTTCTGATAATTATGAATTATTGAAATAGCACAGATTTGGGCTGGAGCGGTGGCTCAGTGGTTAAGACTCTTGCCTGGCATGCATCAGGAATCGAGTTTTCATTTTTTAGAGTTCTACTCACAGGGTTGGGGATTTAGCTCAGTGGCAGAGCACTTGCCTAGAGTTCTACTCACATAGTGAAGTCACATGATTTTATTCAACTAGTACATAGTTGAATCATAATATATTAATATATGAAGCTGTAATAACAGCTTGAAGAACTTTCCTAATTTAAATAGTAAGTTTGGGGTAGTAGGGAAATGAGGGGAGTTCAAGGCAACTTGAATAAGAGTACATTTGCCAAAAGCCAGCTCACAGAATGATCAGAGGGTCATGTTATCCACATGAAGCTTCCAGTGACATAAAAAATCCACTGTGGCTTGAAACATGAGCTTCAAACCAAGAGCCACAAGAGCAGGTGTAAACACAGCTGTGCTGCTTCTGTTGCTAAATCTACACAGCAAGCTCAACACAGGATTTATGCATTTTCCAAAAGCTAACAAATCTGCCAACACATAGAGGAGGTCAGCTAATTTTTCCTAAGGAAAACATCAAGGAAAAATGAGAGGAAAGTGAGCAGTTTACCTCCCTCTTCATTTCACATAGAATACAACACTGGAAGAAACATTCAGAGTATTGGCAACACTGCTATCACATCCAAAGAAAAGCAATGATGGAAGTAAAATTAGCAATAATATATATATATATATATATATATATATATATATATATATATACATATTAATGATGTGCGAAAATTAGCCAGTTCTATAGGTTTTATTATTTAACAACATACCATAATTTATTTATGCCTATTCTTTCTGAGAATATTCTTACTTTCAGGAAATAGAGTGGATATCTAAGGGAAAAACTCAGGACTTATTTTCTAAAATGAAATGTAATCAGGAAAAGATTAAATTAGTCCATTTACATATTTTCCTTATAAATTTTCTGTTTTAAGAAAATTAAATGGTTCATTTTCTTGCTTGCAACCTCTTAAATTCTTTTGTGAATTCCAGAACAAAAAAAAAAAAAAAGATCATGGCACCAATCACTTAATTTCCATTAAAATGCTATCCGTGTCCATTAGACAGAAGATGAGTTCGGAGATAGGATCAAAATCTTTACGTGCTTATGACAGTACAATGTAATATACATATATATAAATACACACACACGCACACACACACACATATATATAATTTTTTAAAATTTATATATATATATAATTTTTTTTTAAAAACTAACCAAAAAAATAGAAAACTGTTACTTGGTTTTATTGTATTTCATGTCACAGTCACTCTTCTTAGTTTTAACATCCACATTTGCCAGCAATCCCATTTGTTCCATCCTGTTGACTCACTGTCCATAGGCAGGCCTTGTTCCACACCTCTCCCATACCTGGAAAGCCCCTCCTGCTCCTCTTGATACTCAGCTCAGGTCCTCACTCTTTCATGAAACGTCCCCTAGAGAACAGCTATTCTCACACTTCCATGTACCACAAGAAAGCAGGGAGAAGAACACATAGTTAAAATGCTAAGGCATTTTACCAAGATTCTGTTCCAGTACATCTTGAAACCCAAGAATCTTTATCTTAACACTCCCACTGATTCTGAAGGGGTACAGGTGAACCAAAAATCATTTAAGAATCACTGAAAACATGGCATATTACTGTAGTTCCACCTACTCAAGAGGCCAAGTCAAGAGAATAGCTCGAGTCCAGGAATATAAGGTGAGCCTAGACAAGATAGTGAGTGCCTGCATCAAAAAATAAAAACAAGAGGATCCCAGCTGGAGCCAACCCACACAACCACCATGCATAAATCCAGGCCTCAGGTCCGGGGCCTACAGGCACATGCAGGACACCCATGCCCAACCCTTCTCCAACACTCCCCCCAATCCAGACCCACCCAGCAGTAGCAGCTGCCTAGATACAGCCCATACCCATGAAATCCAGATATATTGGGCCCATATCCAATACCAAGGATCCCAGTTCCTGTCATGGTGAGCAGGAGGCCTGTTCCAGGCCATCACAAAACCTCAGGACCCAGCAACCCACCCCAGCTGCTGTGCTTCTACAATACTGCAGGTTTCCAAGCACCACCAAAGGATTCCAGATCAATGCCCTAGAGCCTAGATCCATAAGATACAGCAAAACAGGTTCCAGGAAGAAGCAACTATCTGGAAGAAGGTCATCACAAGGGTGGTGTCTGCCCCAACCCTTTGAACTGTAAGGAAGAAGCACCTGCAGCCCTCCCTACCTTTACCACACCAGAAGAAGCTTTTCAACTATGAAGAATCAAACAAGAAAATGTTCACTTCAAACACAAAACTCCCCAACCAAGGAACACATGGACAGGGATCAGAATGAAAACCTAGAAATAATTGCCAATGAAATAATTACTAAAAGGAACAATGAAGTAAAAGAAGATTTAATGAAGAGACTAAGTGAGAAAACTCAAGAGATTAAAAACTCTATTATCAAAGAAACAGACATACTGCATACTGAAAAAGGTGTAACAGAGCTACAATCTTCAATCACCTCAGAATAACAATGGAAGAATTTTATAATAGACTAACCTCTATAGAAAACAGAACCTCAGCTATGGAAGAAAGAACTTCTGACAATGAAGACAGGCTGAGTAAGCTTGAGTGTGCAGATGACAAAAAGAAAGAAAACTTCACAGAACAGGTGCAGAATTTTCAAAATGCCTGGAATTAAATCAGAAGAAACAAAAAAGAGTAATTGGGATACAGGAAGATTCAAAACATAAACAAAAGGTATAAAAAGTATTCTCAATGAAATAGTTAAAGAAAAATTTTCCCATATTAGAATAGAGTCAGAAATGCTCATCCAGAAAGTGAATAGGAAACCCAAAGGGCTAATCAAAAAAGAAGTTTACCAAGACACATCATATTCAAAGTGTATAACAGGGAAATCAAGGAAATTAAAAGCAGCAACAGAGAAGTGTCATTCATGTTCAGAGGCAAACCAATAAGGATCACCTATTATTTATTAGCTCAGACTCTAGAAACAAGAAGATCCTAGAAGGAGGTTGTTCAAAGTCTAAATGACCACACCTGCATCCCAGAAAACTATACCCCGCAAAAATTCAGCTTCAAATTTGATGGGGAAATAAGAACAATTCATGATAATATCAAACTCACAGAATTCATGAACAAAAAAACAGCATCAAAAAGAATCCTGAAAGATAAACTTCAGATAGAAGAATAAGCACACAATCCTCAAAACCCACAAACAGAAGAAATTCAATAAAAGTGCATGCCATCAAAAGATAACCAAGATAGCACAGACTTACTAATAAAAGACAATGACTGTGAACCAGAACTACCTAACTATCCTAACACTGAATGTGAATGGTCTCAACATATCAATCAAAAGACACAGATTGGTGGATTGAATAAAAAACAAAATCCTAGGCAACCCACCTTACAGCCAATGACATCCACAGATTGAGGGTGAACAGATAAAAAGAAATAATTATGACAGTACAATGTAATATGTAATATAATCTACCATGCATATGACCTAAGAAAGCAAGCTTGAGTTACAATACTTACATCTGACAAAGTAGATTTCAAACATAAATTAATCAGAAGAGATAGAGAAGGTCATTACATCCTAGTAAAGGGAACAATACAACAGGAAAATATAACCATAGTAAATATATACTCTCCAAACACCAACACTCCCAACTATATGCAAAAATGACTGCATGACATAAAACCACTTGTGGACCTCAACATAATAATACTGATAGATTTTAATATTCCTCTATCACCACTAGACAGATTGCCAAAACAGCAAAACAATAAAGAGATCTTCAGACTTAACAGACATCTGTAGAATATCCTACCCCAAATTGGCTGAGTATACGTTCTTCGCAGCAGCACTTGGATCCTTCTCCAAAATTGATCATATTCTAGTACACAAAAGAAATAAATGGTGCTGGACAGACTAGACAGCTATGTGCTGGAAGTGAAATTAGATCCTTATCTCTCAACTTGCACCAAAATCAAATCAAAATGGATCAAGGAACTAGAAATTAAATCAGCTACCATACAAGTGCTAGAAGAAAAATTAGGACCAACTCTCCAGCATATGGGAATTGGCAACAACTTCCTCAACAAGACTCTCAAAGCAAAAGAATTAAAATAATAATTAATGAGTGGGATGCCATTAATTAAAAAGCTTTTGCTCAGCCAAGGAATTGTTCAAAACTATCAGAAGAGAACCCACAGAATGGTGACAATCAGGGCCTGTGAATCCTCCAACAGGGGACTAATATTCAAAATTTACAAAGAACTCAAAAAACTGGATATCAAAACCACAAACAATCCAATCAATAAATGGGCCAGAGAGCTAGCTAAACAGAAACTTCTCAACAGAAGAAACGGAGCAAGTCAATGAATACATGACAAAGTGTAGTGCTCTAAATCACTAGTAATCAGAGAAATGCAAATCAAAACTACATTAAGCTGGACAATGAGAAAGTTGGTCTAGTAATATGAGTTAAATCCAGATAAGATGTAATGCTTTACAATCTAATACCTTTTTTAGAGTTATAAAGGGAAAGGGAAGGGAGGGATAAGGGAGGGTAATTGGGGGGGCACTCCTGGGGATAATTGCAATATCCAGAATATTTACACACTTTATACACATTTTATATTATTTTGTTAAAATCTTGTAAGGTTGTTCAAAAATAAAATTAAAAAAAAAAAACTACATTAAGATTTCACCTCACTCTAGTCTGTCTTGCAAAGATGATGAATACAAACAGTAACAAATGCTGGAGAGGTTGTGGGGAGACCAGAACACTAGCACACTGTTGGTGGAAATGTAGACTGGTACTGCCTCTCTGTAAAGTAGTGTGGAGACTCCTCAAAAAAATAGGGTTGGATCCACTGTACAACCCAGCAATCCCTCTTCTGGGTATTTTCCCAGAAGAGTTAGAATCAGCATGTTAAAGTGAAACAGCAAAATCAATGTTCATAGCAACTCAATTTACAATAGGTAAATTATGAAATCAACCCAGATATCCCTCACTGGATGAATGGATCCAAAAACTCTGGTGTGTGTGTGTATATTTGTATATATATACACACACAATGGATTTCTACTAATCTATTAGAAACAATAAGATTGCGGCCTTTGAAGGTACATGGATGGCAATGGAAGAAATCATGCTGAGCAAAGTTTGCCAAATCCACAGTCAAGGGTTGAATGTTTGCCCTCATTTATGGTAGCTAGATTAAAATCCAGGCTGGGGTGAAAGTTTGTCAAACTCATGTATTATACCCAGCAAAGGCATACCAACACATAATCTAGGGGAACCATAGATAAATGTTTGAGGGGAGCGGGAGAGAGGAGGATAGGGAAGGATCAAGGGAGAGAATCAACAATGTAACATATTCTTTACCCCCCTGAGAATCCAAATAATACTTATGTTATCATTTAATTCTGGAAAATTCACTAACTAAACATTTACATCAGTTGAAACATAGAAGAATCAAAAGACTGGGATATGGATGATGTGGGGGTAATTCTGGTTTAGGAACAAATGGAAATCATATTGTTACTTTATATACATTTATGATTGTACAATAATTCAACTCCTTAATAAAAAAATTAAAAAAGAAAAAAGAAACAACAAGATTGTGGCCTGTGAAGGTAAATGGATGCCAATGGAAGAAAGTATGCTGGGCAAAGTTAGCCAAACCCAGAGTCAAGGGTTGAATGTTTTCCCTCATTTGTGGAGGTTAGAGCAAAACCCTGGTTTGGGTGAAATATAGTCAAACTCATGTATTGTACCACCAAGGGCATAGCAACATATAATCTAAGGGAACCATTGACATTTAGGAGAGTGAGGAGAGGGAGGGGATGGGAGAGGGAGGGAAGATAGGGATCTAGGGAGTCAATCAACAATGTAGCACACTCTTTACCCCTGAGAGGCCAAATAATACTTATGCAATCATTTAAGTCTGGAAAATTCACAATCTCATATATAAATGTATATATACAGACATATGTATACATATTCACATGTGTAAATGGAGGTTTATATCTTTTATAGGGGCATAATATAGAAGAATCAAGAGACTAGGGTGTGGATGATGTGGGGGTGACTATGGTTTAGGACCAAATGCATATCATATTGTTACTTTATATGCATTTATGATTGTACAACAACTCAACTCCCTTATAAAAATCAATAAATATTAAAAAAAGAATTAAGTCAGTGACTCGAGTGTGGTGATCTTGCTCTATGATTAACACAACCATTCATTCAATTAAACGTCTATACACCCAGTCCTGTATTGTGTCCCCTCTATACTTCTTCCTTTGTATCCACCGGCACATTGAAAGTGCATGATAAACAGAAGATGATGTTGATGGGTTCTTAACATGCTAGCGATGTGCCACGTTTGATAGAGAACTTCAGGGTCTGAAGTGCCACTTCCCAACACATGGCATCCTTCCTCACTCCCTCAAGGTCTGATTCTTTCCCTATCGCAGATCATCATAGCAATGCTGCAGGTAATGCAGGAAAGAGATGGTCCACCCTGCTGGGGGAGGCTGAGTGTAGTGAAGGATAATGTCCAGTTGATTTCCCTAAAGGTGGAACACACACACACACACAAAGTACTACATTTTCCAGAAAAGGTGAATTAGATTAAACATATCAAACACATCCCCAAATAGAATGAGAATTGGGTTAGAATAGGGTATGGAGGCATGGTCTCTCTCTGGAGGATCGGAGTCTATTAGAGCTGCGAGGAAATGTAGCAGTCTATCCATAGTCACACAGAGCAATCCTCTTGCTGCAGGGGAAACTGCGTGTCTCCTGCTTTTCTAGGCTGGCTTTTCCCCAGCTGCCCTGGAGCCATGCCTGTCTGACTTCTGGAACTTTAGCCAGCTATAAGGCCCTTGTTCGTGCTTCAAAAATTAAGTGGATTTTCTTATAGCAATTTAAAAAATACAGTCTCTTTTCCACTAGACATGAGCCAGCAGCCTTCTTCCAGCTCCCAAAAGGAAATGGAGGGACAAACTGATCTTGAAGGGAATCTGGGGAAGTTGAGCTGAAAAATTAGCAAACACTGTACTTCCTAGCTAAAATGAGCCAATGAATTCTCCTTTGAAAACAGTACAAATTCACTCAGTAATTATCAGGAGAAAGGTGCAAAGATTTAAAAAAAAGTTTAGACTATGATTTTTGGGTAATTTTAACGTGTGTTATAAAAATATTCTTTAAAGAGCCTTGTGAAGCATGATCATTTCAAATCTTGGCAATCATGAATATTTTCTCAGTAATCTATGTCCTTCTAATATATATTGATTAACTAATATATAACATTCTAACAGTGGATGAACATAATTTAATCCCATATTGTTGAACTTTACCTTATTTCATACTTTTCAATATTCTAAAGTACTTTTTGTTCATTTATGGGCAGCATCTCTGAATATTTCCTTAGAGCAAATTCCCAAAGGTGACACTGCTGGGTTAAGGAACAGGCCTTTTTAAAAGGGCATTGGCATACTTTATCCCTCTCAATTCCTACAGGCTACACTTTTTCTATAATACTTCTTTTAAATGGCCAATATGTTGCAATATGATTGGCAAATTAAGGTGCAATTTAAGTATAATGCAAATTTAAAATTTGCTTATACATCATTTATTCTGCAAGAAACACAAGATGAATGCAAAACACTGTACCTCGTTCAATGGAGCTCAATGGAGCCTTGAGGGAATACACAAAGTACACAGGTTGACTCACCTCAAACATCCACCTGAGCTGCAATACTTTGGGAATCACCTGTCAAATGCAAAACTTGAGGTCTGCTACAAGATAAAACTTGCTGTTTTTATGCCCTTCTTAACCATATAACATGTATAGGAGCTACTATCATTTTTGTAAGATTATCATCTTTTTTAATATGTCACTACTGAATTTTCAAATGATATACCCCAAACCCATATTTTCCCTTCAGCTTTGTGACTTTTATTGCATGATTTTGTGTGGCCCAGTGATTTTTAAGAATGCATATGTCACTATGGTAGGAGAACTGACTGTGTCTGGAACTTGGCATATCTGAAACAGCCTGATTGGTAATTGCCCCTCAACCCCTTTCTTTACCTTATCATAGCAGAAATTTTTAACACGTACTCTGCTACCTAGCTTGAAACATCACTCTTTTGTATCATGATCGGCAGGTAGGAACAATCAGTTCTTGTCACTATGAGCTTACACAGTGACAGAGTGCTGAGTATTATTCTCTTTGATTTGTCATTAAATTGATTCTATTGCCAAAAGATTCCTTGGGTCCATTTCATGTTTTCCATTCCCACTTCCTCCGTTCTGGCAGGTTTTCACCAACCACTGCACAGACTATTAAAATATCCACCACCAGACACCAAATTCTCAGGTCTGAAGCTTTTGTTACACTGCTTCCACTACATGGAAAGAACTTCCTGCTTTTATATATACATGATCAGTGTTTGCTGAGTTTTGAAGGAGAGGTTCAAAGGGAATCACCTCTGAAAATGTTTCTATGGCAGCTGGTGGCTGCTAATCTTTGTCTTCAAAGCACCATTTTTCAAAATTATTTAAGCAAAATATTTTTAAAATGCATGGCCAATTTGTATTTATATGGCCAATTCTTTACTTAGTTCTTAATCAAGTAAGCAGCACTTATAAACTCCTAGCTTCAAATAAGTGCTGGGATTTGGACAAAACTCTGCATGTAACCCCATGAACTCTCTTCCCACTCAATGTAATGGTCACCTGAATTTCACCACTGTCTTTCCCTTTATTGTTTTATAGCATCTGTATGCATTCCTAAAAATCATGTTTTTATTTTGACTATTTTTAGCATCATAAAAATTATCAAAACTGTATGTGATCATAGGTTGAGTACCCTTTATCCAAAATGCTTGAAACCAGAAGTTTCTCACATGGTGGACTTTGAGAATATTTGTATAGACTTTACTGTTGAGCATCCCTAATGCAAAAATCCAGACACAAAATGCTACAAAATTAGGCTGGAGCAGTGGCTCAGCAGTTGGAGCACTTGCTTGGCATACGTGAGGACCCAGATTCAAACCCCAGCACCACATACACAAGTGTCAGAGAAACAAAGGCAGATAAAAAATAAATAAAATTGACTCTCCCTCTCTTTCTCTTCTCTGTCTTCTATTTCTTTCTTTTAAAAAATTCTACAAAATGGGGCTGGAGCAGTAGCTCAGCGGTTTTGGTGCTTGCCTGGCAAGCACGAGGACCCGGGTTCAAACCCCAGCACCACGTACACAACTGAGTGTTGGAGCAACTCAGGCCATGTGAAAAACTAAATAAAGTTGTTTCTCTCTTTCTCTGTCTCTCTCACTGTCCCTCTCTCTTTAAAAAAAATTCTACAAAATCTGAAATATTTTGAGCATGTGTCTGTTACTAATCAAAAAGTTTTGGATTTGGAGAGTTTGGGATTTGGAGCATTTTGGATTTCAGATTTTTGGATTAGGGTTGCTTGACCTATATTTATAACATTTTTTACATCATGTTGTATTTTTAAGGGTTGGCCACATTATTAATGTCACTGTAATTCATTTTTTTTATCTACTACATATGTCCATCACATTAAGCTAATTCTGTCATTCACATGTCTATCCCTTTGGGTTAATTGCATGATTCAGATATTCTATCCCTCTATTTACCATTACTGATTATTTTTGCCTCCTTATCAATAATCAAGAAAGAAGGAGGGCTGGAACCGTGGCTTGGTGGTTACAGTGCTTGCCTGGCATAAATGCACAAGTACATGGGTTCAAACCCCAGCACCCATGCACACAACTAAGTGTCAGAGCAATGAAAGCTATGTGAAAAACTCAATAAAAATTGAATCTCTCTCTCTCTCTCTCTCTCTCTCTCTCTTTAAAAAAAAAAGAAAGGAGATTAAAATACCCCATGATGCCAGGATTACACCAGCAGATTGGGAGGCTGAGGCAGTATGATCACAAGTGCAAGGTTAGCCTCAGCAACTTAATGAGACCCTAAGCAGCTAAGTGAGACCCTGTCTCAAAATTTAAAAATCAAAAGGGCTGGGGTTGTGGCACAGTGGTTAAGCACCCTTGGGTTCAATTCTTGGTACCAAAAAGAAAAAAAATTCTATGATGATTGTGTATTTATCAATTTCTCCTTGAAATTTGACCAATTTTGCATCAAAGTATTTGACACAGTTGCATTATATTTAATTTTCATATCTTTTGCTGAATTGTCACTTCCAACATTAGATAGTGACCTTCTTCATCTTTGATAAATCTTTATTATTTTTGTTATTTATAAAGTATTACATACTAAAAAATCCTGTTGTTATTTGAAATCTGATACAAATATATCAGTATTTTACTAGTCTATATGTATTTTTATTTTAATACATATTAAGGTGATTCAGTGTGACATTTCCATATGTGCATAGAGCGAGTGTGCATGGATTAAATCCAATCCTCCCTTTTTCCATTCTTCCCACATCTCCCACATGCATACCCTTCCCAATCCTTAGTAATAATTATGCCATTTTCAGGCAGGCATATTTTAGCTTCCACATAAGAAAAACAACATACAGTGCCTGTCTTCTTGTGTATAGTTTATTTCATTTATTGTGACGTTCTCCAGGTCCTTCCCTTTTGCTACAAATTATGGAATTTCATTCTTTTATGACTGCTTAATACTCCACTGTGTATGTACCACAGTTTCCTAATCCATTCATCTGTCAACAGGCACCTAGATGACTCAAAATTTTGAATAGAGTCACAATAAACATGGGAGTATCAGTTCCTCTTAGGTATGCTGATTTAATTTCACTTGGATATATACCCAGATGTAGGATAGCTAGCTGATATCATAGATCTAACTTTACTTTTTGAGGAACCTCTAGACAGTTCTCTGTAGTGGCTATACCAACCAAATTCCTAACAACTCTGTACGTATAAGAGTTGAGTTTTCTCCACATCTTCTCCAACATGTATTATGTTTTATTTTTTGTTTTTTGGATTTTTTTATACTAGCCATTCTAACTAGTATAAGATGGTATCTCACTGTAGTTTTCATTTGCCCCTCCCTAATGCTAACGACATTCAGCATTTTTCCATATACCTATTGACCATTTATATTTTTCCATTGAAAATATCTATTCAGATCATTTCACTATTTTTAATTTGATTGCTTGGGGTGTGTGTGTGTGTGTGTGTGAAGTTTTTGAGTTTTATATTTTCTGAAGAATAGTTGGCAAATATTTCCTCCCATTCTGTAAGTGTCTCTTCATTGTGCTGATTCCTTTTTTGTGAAGCTTTTTGATGTAACCCTCTTTGTTAATTTTTTCGAAGTAATTTTTATGTTTTATTAGTGTTTTATAGCTATACATAACAATGGGGTTCATTTTGATATAATCACACACGCATGAAATATAATTTGCCCCATTGTTAATTTTCTACCTTGTTTTCTGTGCTTTGGGAGTCCTATCCAGAAAATCATTTCCTGTACTAATGATTTGAAGTATTTCCCCAACGTTTCCTTCTAATAGTTTCAGAGTTTCAAGTCTTACATTTGGCCAATTTTTTAAATCTTTATGCAGGGTGAGAGACAAATATATCTAATTTCTTTTTTTTTTTTAAAGAGAGAGGGACAGTGAGAGAGAGAGAGAGAGAAATAATCAATTTTATTTAGTTTTTCATGTGGTTTTTGTTGCTCTGACACTTTGTTGTGTACATGGTGCTGGGGTCTGAACTCGCATCCTCACACATGCCAGGCAAGCACCATACCCATCAAGCCACTACTCCAGCCCATAATTTCTACATAATCATTTATTGATGAGGCTATCCTTTCCTCAATGTAAGTTTTTGGTGCTTTAGTCAATAATTGATTGACTCTAGATGTGTGCATCTATTTCAGGGATCTCTGTTGTGATTCATTGGTCTGTGTCTGCTTTTATGCCAACATCACACTGTTTTGGTTACTACAACTATAGTATGTCTTAAAATCAGGTATTGTGATGCCTCTAAACATTTTTTGTTTAGCTGTTTTATCATGGTGGTTTTCTTTTTCTTTTCTCTTTTTCTTTGTTTATTTTTTCTCAAGATCACTTGGCCATTCAGGATCTATTTTGATTCAATGTGGATCTTAGGACTGGTTGTTCTAGCTCTGTGGAGAATGCCATTAGTATTTTCATGGCTACTTCCTTTAATGTTTACACAGTTTGGGGTAATATGTGCATTTCAAAAACCTTAGTTCTTCCAATCCGTGAACATGAATGGTCCTTCCATTTGTGTGTGCCTTCTTCAAATTTTTTCCTTCAACGTTTTCTAATTTTCATTGTAGAGATATTTCACTTCCATAGTTAAATTTATTCGTTAACTATTTTACTCAGTTTTTTGTAGCTGTTGTGAATGGGATTGCTTTCATGATTTCTTTCTTAGCAAGCCTGTTATATATATTCATTATTGGAAATTTATGTATGTTGATTTTGTATCCTGCTACTTTACTGAATTCATTCATAAACCACTCCAGAAAGCAGTATGGAGATTCCTACAAAAATTAGGGAGGGAACCATCATATCTGCCATTATCCCACTCCTGGGTATTTTCCTAAAATATAAAAAATTGGCATACTACAGCAACACAGTCAATATTTACAGCAGCACAATTCACAAAAGCTAAATTATGGAATCAACCCAGATGCCCATGAATAGATGAATGGATTAAGAAATGTGGTTTATAATTTAAAAAAAGAAATTGTGATATATATATATATATATATATATATATATATATTCTATATATATTCTACTTGGCCACCAAAAAAATGAAATTACAGCATTTGCCAGTAAGTGGATAGAAATGGAGAATATCATGCTAAGTAAAATTATTCAAACTCAGAAACTCAAAGGTCAAATTTTTTCTCTCACATGAGGAAGCTAGAGTAAAGTAAAAATGGAGGGAAGGATAGGATAACATAAAGAATTAATCAAATAAAAATTAATAGATGAGAAAAGAATAAGTCTAGTAGAATAGAGAAAGAAGAATGGAATAGGGAAGGGAGGATAGGAAGGAAAAGGGGGGAGGAAAAAGAGGATATCATGAACTGAAATTGATTTCCATGCATGGATGAGTTTATCAGGATGAATCCACCTCTTAGTATGACTAAAAAGCTCTAATAATAAAAAATGAATAATATTCAGAAGTTTAAATGAATTTATCAGTACACTTCTTTTGATGGAGTCATCAGTTTTTTCTATATAGAGAAGCATATTATCTGAAAACACAGAGAATTTGACTTCCTCCCTTTTATTTCCTTCTCTTGCCTAATTGCTCTGGTTAAAACTTCCAGTATTATATTGAATAAGAGTGGGAAGATTGGACATTCTTGTCTTCTTCCTGGTCTCGAAGGAATTGCTTTCAGCTTTTCTGCTTCAGTATGATATTGAGTGTGGGTTTGTCATATGCAAGCTTTATTATGATGAGGTATCATGCCTAATTTGTTCAGGGCTTTTATCATGAAGGAATGGTGAATTTTATCAAATGCTTCTTCTATGTCCCCTAAGATGCTCACATCAGTTTACTCATCATTCTGTTGGGTATGATGTATTATGCTTATTTATTTGCACATGTTGAACTATCCTTGATCCCTGGGATGAAACAAATGTGATCATGGTGAATGATTTTTTAATGTGTTGTTGAATTTGATTTGCTTGTATTTTGTTGGGAACTTTTGCATTGACATTCATTAGGGATATTGATCTATAATTTTTATTGTTGTTCTTGTTATTTTGTCCTTGTTTAGTTTTGGTAACAAGTTAATGCTGGCTTCATAGAATGAATCTAGAAATCCCTTCCTTTCAATTCTATGAAATAATTTGGAAAGAATTGGCATTAATTCTTCTTTAGAATTCTGATAAACAGCAATGAAGGTATCCAATCCTAGGCTTTTCTTTGTTGGGAGACTTTATCACTGCATCTATCTAATTACTGCTATTTGTCTATTCAGGTTTTTTATATCATCATGGTTCAACTTTGGTTGATCACATGTAAACAGAAATATGTCTATTTCTTATAGGTTTTCCAAATTGTAAGCATGCAGATTTTCATAATAATCTCTAAAAATCTTTTGTATTTCTGTAGCATTGGTTGTAATGACTCCTTTTTCATATCAAATTTTATTTGAGTCTTCTCTTTTTTTTCTTGGTTAGTCTAAAAAATGATTTTCAGATTTTATTTCTTTTCAAACAAACAACTATTCATCAATATTGTATTCTTTAGTCTCTATTTCTCTTTTAATTAGTTCTTTTAATTATACATAACAATAGGAGTCACTTTGACATAATTATAAAAGCATTGACTTTAATTTGTTATAATTCAGTCCCGAGCATTTTCCCTCCTCTTCCCTCCTCACTTCCCCTGTCTCTTTTCTCTACTGATCATTCTGCTATTTACTTTTATGTTTTTTTTAAATTAGTGTCTTGTGGGTGTACATGTTGGTGAGATTCCCTGGTGTATATATATATATATATATGTATATATATATATATATATACACCATATATATATACACATATATATATATATATATATGAAAGAGGTAAGATTCATTCCACTTCTTTCCATATCCCATCCTTCCTCCCTTCCCTTCAGTCCCCTTTGTCTACTCCACTGATCTTTCTTCTATTCTTTTTTTGTCCCATCCCCCTTATTTTGAATTAACTACTGCATATCAGAGAAAATATTTTAACTTTGACTTTTGGGGACTTATTTCTGTTCTGATCTTTGAGATATCTTTCCTTCTATTAATTTTTAGTTTCGTTTGGACTTTTTTAATTGGTTCAGCATCATCTTACATAATGAAGGGATTCATTGGTTCACCTTCATTTATGCATACATATTGACAGAGTTGCTTTAACCCAATCCTTGTCCAGGATCTGCCCCCACTTTCCCCACTCCCCAACCTCATGACTCCTCTGTAGTTGCCACAAATTACAGATATAAATGATCATATACGTGTAATTTAAACATTGAAATTACTAGAATCATGTGCCTTCTTGGGTGTATTTGTGGTTCTCATGGGAGTCAATTGTACTGCACAGTATTGAACACCCCCCCTTTTCCCTCCCTCTGTTCCCTCCCTTCATAGCTATAGTCCCCACAGCTTATGTGTTACTACAGATTTGGTAGGTCTGTTAAATAAACTTGACTAACTTTCATCCTATCTTAGGTTTTATTCTAGTTTTTATATATGAGAGAAAACACTTGACCCTTAAGTCCCTAGGTTTGGGTTATTTCATTCAGCATGATTTTTTTTACATTTCCATCCATTTACCTATGTATATATACCACAGTTTTTGGATCCATTCATCCAGTGAAGGGCATCTAGGTTGTTTCCATAATTTTACTATTGTAAATTGAGCTGCTATAAACATTCATGTAGCTGCATCTCTGTAATAAGCTGATTGTAGCTCTTCTGGGGAAATATCCAGGAGTGGGATAGCTAGGTCATACAGTGGTTCCATCCCTAATTGTTTGAGGAGTCTCCACACTGCTTTCCTGAGTGGCTGTACCAGTCTGCAGTCCCACCAACAGTGTGTTAGTGTTCCTTTCTCCCCACAACACCTCTATAAGTCCATCAGATACACTGCTATTTTTTTGAAATCTTTGTTTTTTATGTAGGCATTTGCTACTATAAAATTCCACCTTAGTACTTCTTTTGCTGCATCCCACAAGTTTTGTTATGCTGTATTTTCTCTTATACTTGTTTTGAGAAATTTAAAAAATTTACCTCTGTCTTCCTTGATGATCCATTGTTTAGTCAATTGTGTATCATTTAGTATCCATGCATGTGTATAATTTCTAAAATTTCTTTTGTTATCAACTTCTTGTTTATTTCATTGTAATTGGAAAAGATACAGGGTATGGTTTCAATTCTTAGAATTTGTTAAGATTTGTTTTGTGACCTAATACATGGCCTGTTTTAGAGAAGTTCCATGCATAGATGAAAAGTATGTATATTCTACAACCATTGGGTAGAACTTTCCATAAATATCTATAAGCCCATCTGCTCTAGAGTAGAGCTTGAATCTGATGTTTCTTTGTTAATTTTGTGTATGAACCATCTGTCCATTGATGATGATGGGATATTGAAATCCCCCGCTACTATTGCATCAGAGTCTTTATTTCCCTTTTCCTAATAATGCTTGTTTTGTAAAATCAGGTGCTCCAACAATAGATGCATATAGATTTATAATTGTTATTTTTTTCTAATTGAATTGGTCCCTGATCATTATATAGTGATTTCCTTTGTCTCTTCTTAAAATTTTTGTCTTAAAATCTATTTTGTCAGATATAAGTATAGCTACTCCTGCTCACTTTCGATTTTCATTTCCTTTATCCTTTTCATTTTCCCTTTCATTTCCTTTTTCATCTTTTCACTTTCAGTCCGTGCATGTCTATATTGGTAACGTGAGTCTCTCATAGGTAGCATATTGTTGGGTCTTGTAATTGTTTTTTTAAACCCATTCAGCAAGTCTCTATCATTTAATTGGAGAATTTAGTCCATTTACATTCAAGGTTGTTATTGATAAGTAAGGACTTATTTCTGTCATTTTATTTCCTTCTAATTATTTTGAATATTATTTGTTCTTTTTTTTTCTTCTCATTTGACAGTTTGCTATATTCACACTGTTTGGTTTTTTTCTATTTCTCTTCTGTTTATCTACTTTTCTAGTGGGACTTATAATTTCACATGCTTTCATGATAGCAGTTTTCTTTCTTTCACTTCTGGAAGTAGAATTCCCAATAGCATCTTTTGTAAGACTGGTTGCAGGTAATGAGTTCCCTCAGCTTTTGCTTATCTTTGAAGACATATTTCTCCATGATTTCTGAAGGATAACCTTGCTGCGTATTATAATCTTGGTTGGCATTTCTTTTTTTCCTCTCCAGGACTTATCATTCCATTCCCTCCTGACCTGTAGGATGTCTAATATGAGTTGGTGCTTTTCTATTGCAGATATTAATTATTTTTCCTGAAGATGCTTGTTTCCAGTTGTGTCCATTTGTTATGCAATATTGGCTTTGATTCTAAGGTGTAGTCTCCCTGTAGTTTCTTTGTGATTAATTACTGGGGGCCCAGTGACTACTGTGGTGAAATCATAAAGACCCGCTGTCTGTGTGATCCACCCACGAGTTGGGAGACTCAGTTCAGGCAGTGTAGTACAGACAGTAGTGGGTGTGGGATGCTCCTACAATGGGAGTGGTGGCCTCTATTGAGTTATGGGAGTTTCCACAGGCCTGCTGATGCTACCCCTGCTACTAGCATAGCCCTCTGGCACTATAAACCCCAGCAGAAGTGAGGAGTCTGAAACACTTGTCCTCTAACCAGTCAGTAATGCAGGCACAGATGCTGCACAGAGATGTGGTAGCAGGAACTGCAACACCAACTCTGTGATGCTCACACCAAGTCCTGACAGCAGTATGTGGTCAGGTCAGGTGCAAGGGTAAGATCTTGACAGGAACTGTGTAGGTGAAGTGGCAGCAGAAACTGTGGTCTTCTCGCTGTCACTTCAGTACCTGACCAGGACTATTACTTAATCAGGCAAAGTTCTTTTTCTTACCTCATTTGGCTGTCTGCACCAGAGGCTGGGGTGACAGCTAGAGCCTCTAAGTTGTTCAAGGTCTCCCCAGAATGGCCCTGTGAACAGTGCAGCAGTGGGAACCATGGTTTTCCTTCCTCACTCTTGTCCATAAAAGTCTTGCAAGTGCAGTGCAAGGGAGAGGGGCAGCAAGAACTGCATAAGTGCCTGCCTTCAGAACTGACACTGGCATAATTCCACACATGGCTGGCCATGCCCTTGGTCCCAGAGGGCAAGCGCCATGCTCTTGAGAACCCTCCATTCTCATCCGTGTGGCAACAACTGTCTCCTACAATGCAGGGCATCCAGAAAGTCAAGGTCACAGTTACTCCACTGGGCCAAGTTGGGTTTGTGAGGCCGCTACCCACTGAACCACTGCTGTAGAGTATCTGTGGGATCCCAAAAGAGGAATATGCAGAGGTTTCTGAGCCCTACAGCACTCTAAATTCAGAGTAGCTCTCAAGATAGTTTCTAGTTAGAGCATCCTGGAGGTTCATCCTGGAGGGGGATGATGTGAAATCCTTTTCCAAAGCAAGACTACTGGGCAGATTTCAGGTTATTTTTCAGAGTGGGCTGCAAGCCTATATAGAATGTGGAACTTTTCAGTAGCTAGAATATCCAGGATCCACACTGATACTTTTCTGGAACTGTCCTTCACCTTAACCCCTGCAAAGGGGCAACTTCCTTCCCCCCAGCTGTGAAGTTGGGGTGGCAGATGGTAGGTTACTTTGTTCTTATTACTATGATGTTGTTCCAGATTTCTGAACTTTACAGATTCCAGGATCTCCCTTACTGGTCTACCATGTCACTCACCTCAAAATGTAGCTACATGCGTTTTACTTTGGTTCTTCTTTGTGGAGAAGGAGAGAGTGCTGGGCATCTCTATTCAGCCAACTTGTATCTCCTAATATATCTTTTTTAAATAAGATACTCTTTTATTTTTACTTTTTACTACTATGCTTTAGATGTAGTTTCATGAGTAGTATATAGTTGGGTTTTTAAAATCTTATCTGTCCATTTTTATCTTTAAGCTAGAAATTTAATCTATTAACATTAATTGTGATCAATCATACCTATTTCTACCATCCCAATTTATTATTTCTTTGTTCTTATTTTTCTACATTTTAAAAAATTCTATTTTACTTTTTATTTTATTTTTTGCCATGCTGGGGTTTGAACCCTGAACCTCACATATGCTAAGCAAGCACTCTACTACTAGACTACATCCCCAGTTACCTAATTATTAAATTATAGTATGTAATAAGAAATATAGTACTTTCTCACACCATTTGATATTGCCTCCACACACCTACTACATTATATTACAAGGACTTTAATTCTAATCTACTAGGGACAAATTCTTATTCTCCCATTTTCTCTTCTCTTTTAATCAATACTTTTATATACATTATGGTCTCCTTGCAGCCAAGATTCCATTGAACAATCTCTTATAATTATTCTTTTAAGTGTGATCTCTTCTTTGGAAACTTAATTTTTGGTCTTTAATATATTTACAATCACTGTAATATTCCTAGATGCAGGAATTTTCTTATTTCTTCTTTTGCATTCCATAGGTTATTTCAATATAAGATCTTTCATTGTATTAATGGAGATAACTCTAGATTCACATACATTGTAAGAAATAACATACAAAGATTCTTATATAATTTGCTCAGTTCCCCAGTGTTAATAATTTACCCACAGATTTATTCTTCAATATTTTTATGATTGCCTGTTCTTGCTTCATAATTCTAATATCTGCCTTGATATCATTTTAGAATATTTTGAGATTCCTGGTTATCTGACTTTGGTCCCCCACACTCACCACAAACATTTCTACTTTTGATAGAATCTCCAATTTAAACTGCCATTTTTATTTTTTATTTATTTATTTATTTTAGAGAGAGAGGGACAGTGAGAAAGAGAGAGAATCAATTTTATTTACTTTTTCATGTGACTTTCATTGCTCAGACACTTCATTGTGTACATGGTGCTGGGTTTTGAACTCATGTCCTCACGTATGCCAGGCAAGCACCATGAGTCACCATCCCAGCTCCTGTTGTTTTTATTTTTAAATACTTATGTTTCTCCAAGGTCTTTTTATACTGACCTGGGTAATCAACGACTATGTCAAGCTTTGAACACAAAACAAGCCCCAACTCTAAAGAAGTTCAGAGAAGGAAGGAACTGGTACCAGATCATCACTACCAATTCTCCTTTCCCACAAAACAACTCTGAGTTTTAACTTTTTCACACCAGGGAGTAAACAGTATGAGATAGGAACACTCCTTATGTTGGAATTCACCAGTCCTCAGACTAGAGGAGAAGGTAGGCAAGCAACTGCCCTAACCATCAATCCCTACTGATTTTGGTTAGCTTCTCATAGACACATAGCTTCTGTTGTTCCCTGGTTTACTCCTGAGAACACTTGGACCTGAGGCCTGAGCTGCAAACATAGTGGCAGTACTACTATCTCCAAAGTAATGGGGAGGGGAAAGAGCAGAACTTCAGCATTTGAAGTTGAAATTCAGTGGGTTAACTTGTTCAATATCCACCAAGTTTTAAGCATTCTGGGAATACAGAGGTGGGTGTTTTTTTATTTGGCTATTCTATAAGCTCTACATTTAGAAGTATGAATAGCATGAAGTTCTAGTTGTTATTCAATATATGACTTCACCTAACAGAAAAGTGAACTTAATTCCCCAGATCAGCCAACACTCATTTCCTGTACAGAATGTCAGACAGAAGGCAAGGAGAGAAAGAACTTTGAGTTGTAAAGTTTTCTTAGATCCCATTAGTAGAGAAGGTATGACAAGAAACTCGGGGAAATGCATGACCTACTCCCCCTGCTTCCTCCTCATTGAGTCTTAGACCTATAGGTGACAACACTGAATTTAGCAGAGATCAGGGACATTAGTACCAAATGCAAAGAAGAAAGCAAAGGCTGCTTTCTAAACTGTAAATATAAATGTGGGGGCTGGAGTGCTGGTTCAGTGGTTGCGGTGCTTGCCTGGCATGCCCGAGGATGTGGGTTCAAATCCCAGCACCACATATACAACAAAGTGTCAGAGCAATGAAAGCCACATGAAAAACTAAATAAAGATTGGTTCTCTTTTTCTCTTTCTCGCTGTCTTTATAAAAAGAAACAGAAATGTGTCTAGCTGTTCCTTTTCCTTCCCCGTTCTGATTAATATCAGCAGCATAGGCTCTTGTCTTTCTACAAACAACCCTACCTTCCAAAGAATGCCTTTCTATACCTCTCCAAACTGAATTCTAACAAGCTTCCAACATACCCAATAATTACTCATTTAAAATATGATAATAAGAATTATAGAAAGGCCATATTGAGTAAACCGTTGATTAAACATTTATATTATTATTATAATAAAACCTAGTAGGAAGCTATTATAATATTATCACTCATCTTCTAAAAAAGAATGAGGCTTAGAAGGGTAAGTAACTTGCTGAAGTTTTAGTCAGTAAGCAGTGGAGCTGGGATCCTAAGCCAGGCCAAAACACAGTTTGACTTCTGAAAGTCAAGTTCTTTTTATGTTCCCTGAACACCAGAAAAAAGTGTCTTGCCACATATTTAAATGTTTGCTTATGTTTAACATAGTGCTTGATTTTTCTCATTCCTATTGTACTGAAATAATCTCAAGCCTGTGGTCTTTGTTTCTCTGAAAAGATTATCAGATTCATAGAAAACAGCCGAGCCATCTACATTTGTTTGTTTGATTTCCCCTGGAGATCTAGGCAATTAATAGTTGTTATATGCATATTTATTGAAATTGAGTCAAATAAAATCAAAATTAGAGAAATTGTATTATGCAAATTTTACCAGCAACATTGTAGCATGAGTTGAAAAACTGCCAGTTAACAGTGTCCTGGATTACCACCGGGCTTCCCTCTAAGATTTTCCACCCGTATCTCCTTTGTAATAAAAACATTATTAATAGTTCAAATAATAAGTGAAACTCACATTTCGCAATCAAAATGCCAGGATTCAGAGAAATGTTTGGCCAAATTCACGTGTCTAAAAATTAATTTTTTAGTATGAAAATAAAGGATGAAAGAGATTTGCAGCCCAAAAGAGTTGGATTCTGGCAAATACATTGGCTATTTATGTTTTCAACATCATTGAAAGAGAGACGAGCTTTGATTCAGTTTCCACATCATCAAACAAGAATAACACTTTATATTAATGGGGCTTTTATAAAGCAAAGATAATAAATGGCCTAGCACCTAACAAGCCCTCAATACATAGTAACTATTATGATAAGGATATAGTGAGTATAGCAGATAAGAACCAAGTCTTGGGAGTCAGAAAGATCTAGGTTTAAATCCTAGTTCTACCATTTATAAGCTATTTGACTTTGGACAATTCACATAACGTCCCTAAGCTTTAACTTCCCTAATTTTTTTTATTTTTTTAATTTTGAACAACCATACAAGATTTTAACAAAATAATGTAAAATGTGAATAGATTCTGGATATTACAATTACCCCCAAGAGTGCCCTCCCCATTACCCTCCCTTATCCCTCCCTTCCCCTTCCCACTGTATCTCTAAAAAAGGATTATGTTGTATAGCATTACATCTTATCTGGATTTAACACATGATAATAGACCATCTTTCTCACTGTCCAGGGTCTAGTCCCAACCTCCACAGATGAGTGGAGACAATCGACCCTTAGTTCTCTGGGTTAAGCTGATTTTACTCAGCATGATTTCTTTCATAGCCATCCATTTACCTTCAAAGGCTGCAAAATCATTGTTTCTAATTGCTGTGTAAAATTCCATGGTATAAATGTATCACAGTTTTTGGATCCATTCTTCCAGTGAGAGACATCTGGGTTGTTTCCATAGCCTAGCAATAGTAAATTGTGCTGCTATGAACATAGATATTGCTGTGTCACTATAATGTACTGATTCTAAATCCCCTGGAAAGATACCCAGGAGTGGAATAGCAGGGTCATATGGTGGGCTCATCCCTAGTTTTTTGAGGATTTTCCACACTGCTTTCCAGAGGGGCTGTACCAGTCTGCAGCTCCACCAACAGTGTGTTAGTGTGCCTATTTCTCCACAGCCTCTCCAGCATCTATTATTGTTTATTTTCTTCATCTTTGCCAATCTGACTAGCATAAGGTGATATCTTAATGTGGTTTTCAGGTGCTGGACAAACTGGTCATCCACTTGCAGAAAATTGAAATTAGACCCATATCTTTCTCCTTGCACAAGAATCAAATCAAAATGGATCAAGGAGCTAGGTATTAAACCAGCTACCTTGCAACTGATAGAAGACAAATTAGGTCCAACACTTCAACATTTGGGAGTAGGCAAAGACTTTCTCAACATGTCTCCAAAAGTGAAG
>PVKS010022818.1:0-33196 GCA_004027875.1 Aplodontia rufa
TAGAAACAATGATATTGCAGCCTTTGAAGTTAAATGGATGGTTATGGAAGAGATCATGATGAGTAAAATCAGCTTAACCCAGAGATCTAAGGGTCGATTGTCTCCACTCATCTGTGGAGGTGGGGACTAGACCCTGGACAATGAGGAAGTTGGTCTAGAAACATGAGTCAAATTCAGATAAGATGTAATGCTTTACAATCTAATACTATTTTTAGAGTTATAATGGGAAGGGGAAAGGAGGGATAAGGGAGGGTAATTGGGGGGGGGGCACTCCTGGGGATAATGGCAATGTCCGGAATATATACACATCTTATATTATTTTGTTAAAATCTTGTAAGGTTGTTCAAAAATAAAAAAAAAAGAAGCACCAGAACAACAGGAACCTCTTTCAAACAGTGGGTAGTTTTAGCTGCAGAAAGGTCTCTAGAACTTTTGCAGTAAGTGCTCTGACCTTCTACCCAGGCCTTGTAGAGGTTTCACATGCTTCCTTATTCAAAGCAGATATATTTACCAAGTGGAAATATTACATTTCATGACTCAAGAGGCAGAAATACTTCTTACTCTGCTATAAAACCACTTTTTGCTTTGGGTCCTATTCAAAACTGGCACACTTCTAAGTTATTTTATAAATTGGTTGGAATAATATTTTTAAGTGTGGTATATGATATTTCCAAATTCCAAAAGCCCTATAGCTTCTATATCTACTTCTTAACATTGAAGGTACAAGAGAAAAAACGTTTTTTTATCCTGTTAGAGTCTGACAAGTCCTAGACTACTCTGCCAATGAACAGGTCCCTATACATCACTAGGTTCATTTTTTACACTCTAGTTACTTATTTCAGAGTTCACACTTAACTTAACATCATCAGTATAATAGACCAGGAGACTTTTGTATCAGAGTAAATGTAAAGATCAAGGGCCAAGGACATAGTCAGGGCACTAGAGATAGTCTCTAAGTCTAAGTGACTCTGGCTGTGGAGAAAGAAACATAAAAATCAAATAACAAGAGAAAGAAAGATTTATGTAGTATTTACCAACTTTATGGTAAGGAAAAGTATTAAGTAAGTAAGACCATTTAAAATTGTAGTAGTATTATAAGCCAGATGGTTACTATGAAGCAATACAAAGACTTGGGATTTCACTTGGGTTAAAATACAACTTAGTAGAGATTCAAGATGGTAGATCAGTGGAAAGCTTCATTTCTAGTTGTTCCATGACTTAGAGACTCAGAAATTTGGGTATTTTGAACAAAACATTTTAAAAAAGTGCATTGGAGCCAAGCTGGTTGACAAGTGTCAACTCCATGAACAACACACAAAAAAGTGGATAACAACTCCTAGTCCTTGCTCTCTGTTGGACTTAGGCAGTGATGATCCATTCACATTGACTATATTTTCATTAAGAATCCTTTCCTTTTTTTCTTGCTGTGCTAATTGGTTCCTAAACATATATAATTTTTTTCTCATTTTTAGCATTTTCAATGTACTCATTTTCATTGCTTTGTCTTTTGAGGGTCAGGGTCTTTGGTCTCCATATTATTGTTTTGTTCTTTTTTATTTACTTATTTCTCTTTTTTTCTCCTTTATTCTCCTGACAGCCAAATTCTATTATTCCTTCATTATCTCCCTCTCTCTCTCTCTCTCTCTCTCTCTGTTATACTTATTTTCCACCTTCATCCTTATAACCATCACCTACTACATCTCCTTTGCATTCTCTGTGTTCACTTTTGGAAACTGTAAATTCTCTTCTACCTTCCTCTCCTATTTTCTGTTATGTTAACTGTATTTTTGCCAGCTTTTAGAACTAATGGGTGTACATAACTCTGGCCCCCATCATTCATGGTGTTGCAATTATTACTGTTGTGAATGACACAGGTGACACCTGTTGCTTGCTTTAATGCCAGATCTAGTTTATAATTACTTATTGTTTTTGTTGTTTGCAATTGTGGAACTTACCATTCTTGTTTGTAGGTACCATAGTAGGAACCAGGTGTTTATTTTAATGCTGCATATTGTTTGCATTTGTTATTTCTATTGCTTGTTTCCTCCTGTTCTGTGAGGTTCTGGGAACCTACAGGGATACTACAAGTTCACAGCATAAGAGTCTGATGCTAAAATAGTAGAGTATCTTGCTCCACATACAAATTAATGATACTCAAACTTCAGCTGTACATTAATATAAAGAATAGTAAAGATAAAAACCCAAACTAATTATCAGGTGCCAAGAAGAAACGGCTTGGGGTGGGCCCTCAGGTCCCACTCATGGACATCTCCTGTTACAGTAAAAACACAGAATTAACAAAAAGTCTGTGGATATGACATTTACAAGAGATTCTCGTCTTAATCACTTTAGGAAACAGGCAAGGGAAGGCTGTGCCCTAAAAGACCCATATATAAGAATGGAAGAAAAATCCATTCCAACAGCTGCATAAAGCCCTAAAAAGATTAGAAGAAATATGAAAAATTAACACAATATCCCCTAAAGTTCATAATTCACCAGCAACTGGCCCTCAAAACATTCAAGTATATAAAATGTAATACAAAAATTCAAAAGAATGATTACAAAAAGGATTGATGAATTCCAAGAGAATGCAGAAAAACAGCTTAAGGAATTTAGGAAGTGAGTACTTGATATGAATTTTCAATAAGGAGATAAAAATATTGAAAAAAGAGCCAAAGAGAAATAATAGAAATGAAAGACAAAATCAATCAAATAAAATACTAGTTGAGATTCTCACTTATAGACTAGACCATGCTAAAGACAGGATCTGAGTTGGAGGACAAAGTGACCAGCCTTGAATATTCAGACCATACTAAGAAAATAAAATAAGTGATCATGAAAAAAGTATCAAGAACTCTGGGACAAACTTGAGACCAAATTTAAGAATCACTGGACTTGAGGAGCACTGTGAGATACAGGCTAATGAAAATGATGAACTCTTTAGGGAAACAATAACAGAAAAATTTCCCAACCTTGAGAATTAGTTGGAAATCCCAATACAGAATGCATTCAGAACCCCAAATAGACAAGACCAAAAAAGAACTTCTCCACACCACATTATAATTAATATGCTTAACATACAGATCAAGGATAGAATTTTAAAAGCCTCTGGAGAAAAATATCATGTCACATTTAGAGGCAAGCCAATCAGAATCATGTCAGATTTCACAGAACAAACTCTAAAAGCCAGGAAGTCTTCTACTGATATATTTCAAGTCCTGAAAAAAGAAAATTAACTGTCAACCAAGATTACTACATCTAGCGAATTTATCCTTCAAAATCAAAATGAAAATTTTAAAAAACTTTCAATATAAGCAGAAAGTAAAATAATACGTGACTAATAACCAGTATTCCATAATTTACTTAAAGAAATACTCCACAATGTAAAAATTTAAAAAAAATTAAAAAGTGTTAGTGCAGAGCTTTTATTTCATATTGAAAATATAAACAAACTTCAGAACATACAAGTAAACAAATTTCATTTGAAGAGTAGATCAATGAAAAACAGGACCAAATTAAACATTAGAAATAAAATAAAGGCATTAATAATCTTCCCTATTGTAGCATTCAATGTAAATCATCTCAATTCTCCAATTTAAGACATAGGCTGGAAGAACAAACTAAAGCACAAGACCCAACTATATGTTGTTTGCAAGAGACTCACAGGCAGGCATCCACAGGATGAAAGTGAAAGGATGGAAACTAATACACTATGAATACAAAGTCCAAAAAGAAGCAGGGATAACTTTTCTTATATTTAGCAAAGCCAACTTTGAAACAAAATTAATCAGAAAAGAAGACATAATAATAGTAAATATCCATATTCCAAACATGGATGCAACTAATTACATGAAGAGTGACTGCTGAAATCGAGTATCAGACACATCCCTGCACAATAATACTGAGCAATTTAAATACATATCTCTCGTAATTAGATACTCATTCAGATATAAACTCAGTAAAGAGTCTCTGATCCTGAAAAGTATTCTAAATCACATGGACTTAATAGACACCTATGAAATATTTCCTCCAAAATACCTGAATACATTTTCTTCTCAACAGTTTATAAACTCTCTGTAAAAGAGAACATATTTTAAGCCATAAAACAACTCAGCAAATAAAAATATATATATTTCCTTGTATCTTATCATATATTAATGGATTGAAATTAGATATCAACATGGAAAAAACTACAGAAATTATATAAACATTATAAATTAATAATAAACTTTTGAATGATGAATGAGTGATAGAAAAAAATCAGGAGAGAAATTTTAAAATTCTTAGATTCCGAATGAGAATAGTGATACAGCATACTAGAACCACCGGAACAGTATGAAGGCAGTTCTAAGAGGAAAGTTAATAACTATAAGCACCTACATAAGAAAATCAGAAAGACACCAAGGAAATAATATAATGATGCATCTAAAGGTTCTTGAAAAAGGAGAACAAACCAATTCGAAAACCAGTAGAAGGAATGAAATCATTAAGATCAGAGCTGAAATCAATAAATTTGAGAATTGAAAAAAGCAATAAAAAGAATATGAGGAACAAAGATGGTTCTTTGAAAAGACAAGCATGTTTGATAAGCTCAACAAACCTAACTAAGAGAAACTGAAATAAGATCCAAATTAATAAAATTAGAGATGAAAAATGAGAAATCAACACATAAACCACAGAAATCTAACAGAATATTAGGGACTATTTTGAAAAGTCATACTCCAATACATTGGAAAACCTAGAAGAAATAGATACTTATATAGACACATATGATCTACCAAAAATGAATCAAGAGGAAATAGAAAACCTAAACAGACCAATAACTTGTAATGAGATAGGAATAATAAAAAGCTTTCCAAGAAAGTAAAGCCCAGGACCAGATACATTCTTAGGTCAAGTCTAAACAGATATTTAAACAAGAACTAATGCTAAAGTTGTTCATGAAGCAGAAAGGAATGTAGCACTTCCAAATTCAATCTATGAAGCAAGTTTCATACTCATACAAAAATCAGGTAAGCACACATCAAGGGGGAAAAAAAAAACTACAGCCCAATATCCCTGATGAACTTAGGTGTAATAATACTTAGGTGGGCATGGTGGCACCCACCTGTAATTCCAGTGGCCCAGAAGACTGAGGCAGAAGTATCCCAAGTACAAAACCAGCCTCAGCAATTTAGAAAAGCCCTAGCAACTTAGAAAAAACCTGGTCTCAACCTAAAAAAACAAAAAGGGATAGAATTATGACTCAGTGGCTAAGCACCCATGAGTTCAATTCATGGCACCAAAAATGTTACATAATCATATTCAAATCATATTCAAAAAAATATTAAGAAAATATTACATCATAAGCAAGTTGCTTTATTATCAGATGCAAGGATGGTTTAAGATGCAAGTGTGGTTTAAGAAACAAAAATCAATAAATGTAAATCATCATGTAAATATAATTAAGAACACAGTCACTTATCTTAGTTATCTCAGTAGATACAAAGAAGGCCTATGACAAAATTCAGAACTCATTCATAATAAAAAAAAAACTGAAGAAACTAAAGATGGAAGACAACTTACCTCAACATCATCTAGGCTATATATGAAAAACCCAAAGCCAACCATAAAGTAAATGGGGAAAAACTGAAAACATTTCCTTTAAAATCTGAGACAAGACAAAGATATGTACTCTCAACACTCCTAATACATTGTGAAATTCTAGCATGAGAAAATAGGCAAGAGAAGGGAATAGAAGAAATAAAAATAGAAAAGAAGGAAATGAAATTATCATTATTTGCAGATGATATAATCCTATACCTTGAAGATCCAAAAAAAAAAAAAAAAAAAAAAAAAAAAAAAAAAAAAAAAAAAAAAAAAAAAAAAAAAAAAAAAAAAAAAAAAAAAAAAAAAAAAAAAAAAAAAAAAAAAAAACTCCACCAAATGAAAGCTAGAGCTAATAAAAAAGTTGGAAAAGTATCAGGTTACAAAATCAACAACAACAAAAAAGTCAATAGCTTTCCTATATACCAACAATGAATCTGCTGAGACAAAAGAAAAATCAGGAAAACAATTCCATTCACAATTTTCTCAAAAAAATAAAAGTAAAGCACCTAGGAATAAATCTATGAAGGGAGATGAAAGACCTCAACAATGAAAACTATAGAGCATTGAAAAAAGAAATTGAAGGAGAACTCAGAAGTTGGAAAGACCTTCCATGTTTATGGATAGACAAAATTAATTTTGTAAAAATGGTCATAATATAAATTCATATACAGATTCAATGCAATTCTCATCAAAATACCTGTCACATTCTTCCCAGCACTGGAAAACAATAGTCTAAAATTCATTTGGAAAGATAAAAGACCCAGAAAACCAAAGCAATTCCAAGTTAAAAAAGCAAGGCTAGGAACATCACAGTATATGACTTTAGATTATGCTATAATGTGACAAAACCTATATGATACCAGCATAGAAAGGGACAAATAGATCAATGGTACAGAACAGAAGACAAAGACAAATCCACACATACAGTCATCTGACCCTTGACAATGGTGTCAAAAATTACTTTGGAAACAGACAGTCTTTTTAACGGTGCTGGGAAAATTGGTTATCATACGTAGAAGAATGAAAGTAGACCCTTATTGATTTTCTTTCCCACTGCAATATATGTCTTCTTCAAAGGAAACTTCAAGTGGATCCACATCTCTGAAATCATCTATTCAATTTACACCCTAACAAATTTACTTCCAATTCTCTCCACATTTCTATTTGATGAAAAAATGATTTCAAAGGCCAAAATCCTAAGACTTTCCATGAACTCACTCTCATATGCATCTCAACCCCATACATATTTGTCCCTCTTATACTTCTGCTTTTCATATAGAGGAATCCCTACTATAAATATGAGGATAAAAGAAATTTAAAAAAATGAAGAAAACAACCAGTGGCCCAGGGTAGAGACCTTCACTGAATAGTTTCCTTTTTAACCCAATACAAGAAAAACTGCTTTGAACCCATGTGCTCAGTAGCATTTGAAACACCAACAGTAATGCATAAGAGCAAGATGGTGGCAGGAGCCACATCAAAGGCTTAACTTCTAAGGGCACTGGGATAGCAGATCAATCATCAGGGGTGCAAGGCAGAGGAGTATGGGCTAAGTCATAAGAAAGTCATGTCAAGTACCCTACCACGTGCCCACGGTCCATTGCAGGGTTACTAAAAGCAGGACCACACCAGAAACCATGTAAACTTCTTCAAAACATGGCTTGCTTGACTGATTCATGAGGCATCTGACTCACAGCATATAAACCGAACTAAACCCTTGACATTCTATCACTAGTCAACAAAATCACAGTGGAGTGCTTCAGTCTGTTTTCAAATTAAAAGTTATACCTCTTTCATATTAATTAAAAACTGTTTTCTTGGCCCTACTTCTACCCCGGGAGAAAAAAAGGAACATATTATGCAGAAGAAATTGAAAATTAGTTCTCCTTAAGGTTCAGCACCAGCATGACTTTCAATCAGAAACTGGTTAAACTGGAAGGTGTTTGTTTCTTAAATGGGTCATCCCAAGAGATTTTATGTCAAATTGTTCATCTTATTTCCAAAGTTTAGTCTTCCATTTTTATAAAGACCACCTGAGACAATTCCCTTCACTCTGAAGTCTGGCATCTGAAGACTGTTGTGGAATTGTGCTCCCTAATGGACAGCTTCATCCTTCCTGATCCAAACTAGTCATTCCCATCCGGTTCAGGGGAAGGGATAGGTGATATGACAGGCCCACTGTGTGCATGGCAGGTCTCTTCACCTTAATGCTTGGCTTTCCATCAGCTTACTGAATCTATACTAAAGAAGGTAAAAAATGATAGCAGACAACAGGTCCTGGTCAATTCCTTGATTGTGTCCTTTTTTGTTCACAAGACACATTGGTCTGACTGTTGGTACTGTCTAACTCATGTGATCTGCTCCAAATAAAGATAGTTGCTGACCAAAAGAGAAGGGGTGATTGATATAATTTATTTATTTTATTTATTTTTTCATCTGATTTCCATTTATCCAACACATTGTAGTGCATGTGGTGCTGGGGTTCAAATCTGGGTCCTCATACATGCCAGGCAAGCATTCTACTGCTATGCCACCACTCCATCCTCTAGACCCTTATTTTTCACCCTGAACAAAAAAGAATTCAAAATGGATCTAAGACCTATGCAAATCCTAGAATAAAAGTAGAGTTAACACTCCAGCTATAGGCACAGGCAAGACTTTTTCCATAGGAACTCTAAAGCTCAGGAAACATTGCCAAGAGTTAATAATTGGGATGGCATCAAATTTAAAAGAATTTGCAAGCAAAGCAATTTAGAATATGCAGAGAGAACTTACAGAATAGGAGAAAATCTTTGCAAGCTACTCTTGTGACAGAAGATAAGCATCTAGAGTATATAAATAATTCAAAGCATTTCACAGCAAAAAAACAAATAACCCAATTAATAAATGGACAAATGAATCAAAAAGACACTACTCAAAAGAATAAATACACATGGCCAACAAATACATGAACAATTTTCATTACTGTTAGCAATTATGGATGTGCAAATCAAAACTACACAAGATTTCATTTCACAAAATCAGAGTGGCAATCATCAAGAGCACAAGTAATAATAAATGCTGGAGAGGAAGTGGATAAAAAGGAACATTTTTATATTGTTGGTGAGATTGTAAACTGGTACAACTACTGTGGAAATAAGTATGGAGATTCCTCAAGAGAGTAGACACAGCTATACTACTCCTTGGCTGTTATATTAAAGAATTAAAGCAATCAACACTATAGTAATACATGCATACCCATGTTTATAGCAGCACAATTCACAAGAGCCAAACTATGGAACCAGCCTAGGTGTCCATCAACAGAAAAATGGTTAAAGAAAATGTGGTGTGTATCCACAATGGAGTTTTATTCAACCATAAAGAAAATAATGAGATTACGGTATTTGCAGGAAAATGTGTGGAACTAGAGACCATTAAGTAAAATGAATCAAATTCAGAAGGTCAAGAGTCATGTTTTCTCTCATATGTGGATGGAGATGGAAAAGGAAAAGAAAGATGGTGGAGGGAGCAGGAACTCATGAAAATAAAAGAGAAATCAGTAGAGGAAAGTGACTAGAGAGTGGGAGAGGGGAGGGAACAGGGAAGTGCTGGGGAGTGATAATGGACAAATTATATTGTTATATCATGTACATGTATGAATAAGTAAAAATAAATTCCATCATTATGTACAACTTTAATGCACCAATAAAAAGTGTAGAAATAGAAAACAATACAACTTATTGTATTTATTATTCTTTATACAGACAGAGTCAAAAGAGTTTCCATATCAACTGGAGGGCTCTTTACTAACACAGCCATTCAGGAATCAAAGCAGATGGCAGACTTGTCACCTTTATTTTTTTAATTCATAAATTTATTCGTTGAACAATCAAACAAGCTTCTAACAAAATAATATAATATATATATATAAATTCTGAAAATTAGATTTACCCCCAACAGCCCCCCCAATTACCCACCCTTTTCCCTCCCCCCACCTCCTTCCCAATACATCTCTACAAATGCCTTAGGTTATATGACATTATACCTTATCCGGATTTAAAACATTAAAATAGACCTCCTTTCTCAATGGCCAGGGTCTAGTTCCAGCCTCCACAAATGAGTGAAAACATTTGACCCTTGGTTCTCTGGGTTATGCTTATTTCACTCAGCATAATTGCTCCCATAGCTGTCCATTTACCTTCAAAGGCTGCAATATCATTGTTTCTAATTGCTGAGTAAAACTCCATGGTATATATGTACCACAGTTTTTGGATCCATTCATCCAGTGAGGGACATCTGGGTTGTTTCCATAATTTAGCAATTGTAAATTCAGCTGCTATGAACATCGATTTTGCTGTGTCACTGTAAAGTGCTGATTCTAAATCCCCTGGAAAAACACCCAGGAGAGGAATAGCAGGATCATATGGTGGGCTCATCTCTAGTTTTTTGAGGATTCTCCACACTGCTTTCCAGAGGGGCTGTATCAGTCTGAAGTTCTACCAACAGTGTGCTAGTGTGCCTAACTCTCCACAAATCCTCCAGCATCTATTATTGTTTATTTTCTTCATTTTTGCATGAGGTGATATCTTAATGTGGTTTTCATTTGCATTTCACTGATTACTAATGATTTTGAGCACTTTCTCATGTATTCATTGGTTTGTTCAATGTCCTCTGTTGAAAAGTTTCTATTTAGTTCTTTGGCCCATTTATCGATTGGGTTGTTTGTGTTTTTGTAGTTAAGATTTTTGAGGATTCTGTAGATTCCGGAAATGAGGCCCCTGTCAGAGGAATCACAGCCCATGATTCTCTCCAATTCTGTAGGAAACCACTTGACTCTTCTGATTATTTCCTTGGCAGTGCAAAAGCATTTTAGCTTTATGGCATCCCATTCACTGATTTTTGACTTTACTTCCTTCACTTTAGGAGACTTGTTGAGAAAGTCTTTGCCTACTCCCAAATGCTAAAGTGTTGGACCTAATTGCCTTCCATTAGTTGCAACGTAGCTGGTTTAATTCCTAGCTCCTTGATCCATTTTGATTTGATTCTCATGCAAGGAGAAAGATATGGTTCTAATTTTAACTTTCTGCAAGTGGCTGTCCAGTTTGTCCAGCACCGTTTGTTGAAAACAGCCTTGTTACCCTGGACTTCAATAGGTCGTTAGAAGAAATTAGAGTTTCACGTACACAGTAAGCTTATGAACCTGGAGGTGGCACACATTTTATTGGCTAAGCCACAGTGCCACACCTGACTATGAACAAGGTTCAGAAACATATTCTAGCTGTAGGACTAATTACAAAATTAGCAGCATCCAGTTCAAAATGAAAATATAAGGACCCTCATTCAAAACACAGAAAAACATAAAGCTCTGTCTTTCTTCTGTGGCTATCCTATTTGTTGTTGTGGTTTTTGAAATTTATTATTTGGTATTAAAATTTGTTCTAAGAACTAAAATTTCAAATTATCAGCACGAATTTTGCCATTTGTATTTGTATTGTGTAATTCTAGCTTTAAATGCAAATATGAGCATTCAATTCATATGTGGAATCGATAAAATTACTAAATTTGCATTTTGTAGCTTGTGAATATATGCATATTTTATTTTTACCAGAACAATGGAAACACTATGCGAAATGAACTCCACTGCTTTTATTTCACTTCTTGAGACATGCACATTTTGTCAGTCCTGTACCTTTAGCTTCCTGATGAGAAAGAGAACACAAAAAGGAAAAGAGATCATAGGTCACCATATGCTTTCCTTTTCTTCAGTGCTTTTTTTTTTCCCTTCAGTACTGGGAATTAAACCCAAAGCACTCTACCATTGAGATTTATCCCCATCCTTTTTTAATTTTTTTCAGATTTTGAGATAAATTCTAAGTTTTTGCTGTGGCTGACCTCAAACTTTCTGTTCTCCTGCCTCAGCCTTTCAAGCAGCTGGTATTACCAGTGAGTGTCACAGTGCCTGACTTCTATGTCATCCTTTTTTAACATAAGTAGCCAGCATAAGGAAGTAATATGGGTGAGAAAGGATATGCTAGCTTCTTGGTCCTCTGTGTTTCCTAGAGTGTCATTACATTTTACATCTAAAACAAGGTCAGGTTGGAGGGGAAGACATGTTATCTCAGGGTTTTCATTGCTCCCATTTCTTTAGCCATAAATGTAACACATTGTTCCTCATCTGGCTTTGAGCCTCACTGATCGAGAGAGGCTCATGGGTTATATTATGGGTCCACCAGTACTGTGTACATATGGGACACCGAGAGAACACTAAATGCAAATAGGGCAGTAAAAAACTTAAGCATTCATATTATAAATAGCTTCTCTATTTGTGCACTTGTTTGCTCTTCCATTAGTCTTCCCTTAAGAAACACAAGATGGAAAGTGTAATTATTAACAAGTTTTGGGATGATAACAGTAAATCAAACACAGAGACCTATTAAACAAGGTGCTCCATGCACTGCATAGGCTGCATATTCATGAAGCTGGCATTCTCCAGCTATGTCCAGAAGGATATGAAGAAGAATGTGATTCTGTGAAAGGAAAATGTTATAAAAAACATTAATTCTTGAGAAAATCTGAGCACAAAATCCAGATGATTTCTATGATTTATTTATTTGTCATTTATAATTATGGTGCTCCTATATCAAGCACCTGGTATTAGACCTTTGCAAGAATTATCTCTAACTTCCACAATTATGAAAAATATATTATATAATAATATATTATTATGATTCCTAATTTAGATATAAGAAACAAGTTTGTAGATGGTAACTGATTTCATAGGGCCACAGAGGTACAAAATTACTAGAGGAGTATCTATTTCACTCCACAACTCTTGTTATTTATACTGATATATTCACTCCATGTTGCCAAATTAAATCATTATTTTAAAGAAATCTTATTTACTACCTGGACTACTCTCATTCTCTTCACATTTTTTTCTAAACAGTATACAAGGTATCAAAGGCAACTCATTAATCTTAAATTTGGAATGGACCTAAATTCTAAAAGAACCCAACTCCAGACAAGAAATTTGATACCTTTTGATAACATCACTGGACATCCATCCATTGTTTGAATATTCCAAGTATAGAAAAACTCATTTACTCTCAGGCAGGCATTGCATTTGCAAAAACTTCTCAGTAAAGCAGATATGAATCAAATAAAATTTTATAAAAATGTTAGACTGTATATTTTCATGACACAAAGCAGTGTTCTAAAATAAAATTAGGCTAAGGAAAAACTATATTTTAGGAAATATCTAGACAATTAAATTCTTTTAGGGACAGAGAAAAATTATTTTTCCTTCTTTTATTATTACTGGCATATAGTTTATAATTTCCCAATGATTTTTTAAGGAACAATATAGCACCCAGAAGAAAGGCAAGTGATCAGGGGACAGGAGGAAGACATATATTGAACAAATTATATTGGTGATTTGTGTGCATCTAGGAATATGTGACAACTAATCCCATCATTATGTAAAAGCATAATGCACAAATAAAAAATAAATTAAAAAATAATTTCCCAATGAGTAAATAGCCGGGCTAGCCAACAGCTGGAGGAAAAGGGAATGAGCCTAGGAAAGCTGCAGTCTCTGGCATATCAGGTCTTGCATTTTGATCGGCTGATGACAGATGATGTACACAGCAGAAAAAGAACAGAATAGAGTCTTAAAAGCATCTGGACTCAAACCTCAGCTCTATAAGTTCTTCCATGTCACACTACCTATGTAAAATTAAAGTAGGTACTTATATTATCTCTCTGTCTTCTCATCTCAAAATTGAGAACAATAATAAAAATTTCACAAAATTGTTAGAATCAGAAGAAATCAGATGGGTTGATACATATAAATGCTCTTTATGAACAGCAAGGTACTACAAAAATAGATGTTATTATGCCCTCCAGTACATAAAGTATGTGAGCAAATGTGAAAATAAGCTGGAGATGAGAGACTGATTAAAAGCAGAGCAAAGATAAGAAGAATGAAGAAAAAAACTGAATGACACAGTGGGAAAATAAATACTGAAAGAAGAGAAAAACTGTTAATATCTTCATACACAATGTCGTGCTAAGCTCTATCAGAAAAAAATTTGAAGTAATAATAAAGCAGCAGAAAATATGATCATGACCTCAACAAGTGCTTCTCATTAAAATTTGGAAGCAGAAGACCTGGGCTTATCATTTATTTGACTTGTTCTGTGATTTTGGTTAATGAGATGACCAATTTGAGCCTCTTTTTCCTCTCTTGCAAAATAGGAGTGATGAATACCTATCTTCCTAGGTCCCTGATGAGAACTGAGAAAGCATCTGTGAAAATGTTTTAGAAATATGTTAGCTATTAGTGTGATGCTGTTGATACAGATGGGGTGGTAAAAATATTAGTAGGATAACTATTCAGTAGGCTATGTAAGAGATGCAAAGCTGTGCTAGTACCTGATGATATTTGAAGCAAATTAAAGTTAAGGCTGACTCAAGAAGAGAGAGAGAGAGAGAGAGAGAGAGAGATCTGATGTTATCAAGGTACCATTAGGAGTTTCAGATTTCAAATATACACTTGGAAGTCATCATCTCTGGTGGACACATACAACCATAAACACAAAACAGGTTCACAGAGCCCCTCTATAACCAGAAACCAGTTTCGTTGATTTTGTTTTGTTCTTTTGTTTTCAAATAGCCATGCAACGTGGCTCAGGAAGATTAACATAGGAATACAATCCTGGTAGAAAAATGACAACTTCAATAGCAACTTTATTGCCCTTTAGATTTCTTTCCGATTTACTTCTTAGACCTCAATTTTTCCCCTGGTAAGGAGGTACTAATTGAAAACTCAAAATATATGGGCCCTTGTGTGTTTTTGTTCATTTGCTTTCTTGCTATATAACATGCTTCCTTTCTGTGGAAAGAGCACTCTCTCTATTTTCCCCCCTTTGGTAGAATTGTCTTTTTAACTCTATGCAATCTTAATGGATCATAAACAAAGATACCATTTCTTTCTTGAGGACAAGGTTGGAAGGTTTATGATTCAAGCATGTCCAATAAGATGTTGAGTGTATTGTCAAAAGCAATGAAAAGATACTTGGGCTAACTCATCCAGCCGCGTTATCTGATGAGACTGTGATTAGCAATTCTTACCATGATTTCTCAAGAACTTCCCTACTTCCAGGCCCTTTTAACTGGTTCCACAAGTGTCACTTTGCATTCCTGAGTTAGTTCATGTACTTCCACTAAATACCTTGCTTGCTTAAGTGAGCAAGAATGGTTTTCTAACACACACATCACACACACACACACACACACACACACACACACACACATTATGATTATAAGAAGGGATTTATTGGATTGGCTTACACAGTCAGAAGCTGGATAGTCCCATAATGGTTGTCTGCAGGCTGGAGAGCTGGAGGTACCAGTAGCTGTGCAGTCCAAGATGCTAAGGCCTAAGAACAAAAAGGATCAATGCTGCTGCCCAAGTCGAGCCTGGGACTGAAGGCCTAGAGAATCATTGGGCATAGTCCACTTTGGAAGAGTGAAGGAATCTATACACATTTTGTATTATTTTGTTAAAAACTTGTATGGTTGTTCAAAAATAAAAAAAATTAAAAAATAAAATAAAATAAAATAAAATGAATTAGAGTTTATCATCTCAAAAAAAAAAAAAAAAGAGTGAAGGAGCTGGAATCTGATGTCTTCAGATGATCACAGAAGCAATCAAGAACCAGTTCAGTAGGAATCTGACTTGCATCTGCGGCTGCTTCCTTGTTCTTCCAGCTTTTACTCCATCTTAGGAGGATCTTAATCCAAAAAGGTTGACAATTTAGATTAGCCATTATAGTACCCTAATTTGTAATTCTGGGAGGGAATTACAGCAATCAACTATAAAACCTCTAAGAATAAGCACTGTTAATATTTATTTTCCCATTATGCCATTAACGTAGGAAAAATATAGACATGAAGTTACTCATCCTTACAAAGCACAAAACCAAGCTGTTCTTTAATACCATATGAAAGAGTTCTCTCTGGTGGCATTTACATTTGTGGCAAATAGAAATTTTATGGAGTCCAATTTACCTATATTTTTATTTCTGCCTCTGCTTTTGATATCATATCCAAGATATCATTGCTTAGTCCAAGTCATGAAGCTTTCCCCCTGTTTTCTTCCAAGATCAAGGTAGTTTTAGGGTTGATGCTTAGGTCTTTCATCCATTTTGAGTTAATTTTTGTGTATGTTGCAAGGTCACAAATAGAAATTTAAGATCAAAAGGGTATAATGGCAACTACATTTGATAATATTGCATTGTGTACTAAAAATTTGCTAATAAAGTAGGTCTAACATGATCTCAGGACACCAAAATAGTAATCATTATGTGAGGCAATAACTTTTTAGCTTGATCATGGCAATCTTTGCACAATGGATATGTACATTGAAATATCATATACCATAATGATACACAATTTTTTATTTTCTAAAAAATTTAATCTATTTTGCGTTATAGGGAAAATAAATTTAAATACTATTATAATCCAAAAATTCTAGCATCAATTAGTAGATGCTCAACCAAAGCAGTTAATCGAGTTGGGAACCTTAGTAGGAAGGAATGCCGGCAATTCAGGTAGTGCTTCATGCACTGTGTAAGGAAATTTGTGGGTTTGGTCTAGTGTATCTTTGCTGCCTTCCACCTTCTTCACAAAATCCCTCTCTGCCTTTTCCAGCAACAACAGCCTGTTCTTTTTACCTTCCAGTTTCCATTCACTTTGAACCCCAAACAAACCATTACCAATGTATATTCTAGGAAAATGAGCTTGCCTTTATGGAACTCCTGATGTGTTCAAGACACTTCATTAACTAATTTAACAATATCTGAAAATAGATTGCCCATATCTGCTCAAGATGTGACCCCAACTGCATTTAAATGAGGACCACAAAGACTAAAATCTTTTCAAATACACTTATTCTTTCACCTATTGATCTATTTGTTCTTGGTTCCTGATAAATGACTTTAGTCACCAAGCTAAGATCTGGAAACATAGCTATTAATAAGCCTACAAAGAGCTTACTTCCAATTTGAATATAGAGAAATGCAAGTAATTTATTAAATATTCTAAACAAACTAGGTTAGGTGGGTGCACCTGTAGTCCTAGCTGTTTGGTAGGATGAGGTGGGTGGGTCCCTTGTGCCCATGATTTACCAGCCTGGGAAAATACTGATACTCTGTCTTAAAAAAAAAAAAAAAAAAAGGGAAGAGGAGGAGGGGGCATAGTGGGAGAAGGGGAAACATAAGGAGGAAAATGAGAAGGAAAAGAAAAGGAAAAAAACTAAAAGGAAAGAAATCTTTGAGAATCATAGTTGTCCAATTTGATACTTGGGAGCAAGAAATTACTTGATCAGAAATTTTTGGAAGCATAGCTTATTGGATCCTATTCACGTGATCAGTTCATACTCTGCTAATATTATTTATGACAAATATCATGAGATATGAAGCCACAACATTTAGGATTTTGATCAGGTGAAAAGCAAGGTGACATAAACATAGGTAGAAAGAAATACATCAGATTATACTCTCTGGAACCTGGTGAAAATTTGATTCAATAGTACCTACCTGTCATCTTTCTCTCTCTCTCTCTCTCTCTCTCTCTCTCTCTCTCACACACACATCAAAAGCCAACTGTTTGTGTGCTGGTGCATGCCTGTAATCCCAGCAACTCAGGAGGCAGAGGCAGGAGGATTGCAAGCTCAAGACCAGCCTCAGCAATTCAGTGAGGCCCTAAGCAACTTGGTGAGACCATCTCAAAACAAAAATAAGATGGGCTGCGGATGTGGCTCAGTGGTTAAGTGCCCATAGGTTAAATCCCTGGTAAAAAAAAAAAAAAAAAAAGATATGATTACTCATTACAATCCAATAAAAACAAACATACTACTGCTTCCCTTTATTAACTACAGAATGAGCCACAGATGTCATTTGCAAGAATAGCTAATGAATTGTTGACTCTCCACACTTTTGCTGCCCTGACTTTATTCACACATCTCAGTTTCCATCTCAGGCATTATAAGATGTTTGATCCTGTTTTTAAAAACAGATGTAACCTTATACTGTGAATTGCATATGCTTTCTGAAGATTTTTGTTCAAGACAGAGGATAAAAATTGGCTTTTATAGAAATGAAAAATGTGTAAATTAAAATTTGCTTTAAATCTTTTCCCTCTATTCTCTCTGTTGTGGTGAGCTCTTGGTTTTTGTGTTTTCTTGGGTTGTGTTTTACTGTGGCTTATACAGTTGTGTTTTTTGTTTTTGTTTTTGTTTTTTTTTTCAAAAACTAACAGTTCAACTCCAGGAGATAATGTCCTTCAGCATCACCCACATCCCCACCTGACAGGTTCCTGTCAATTTAGAAAGAACAACAAATTAAAAGTGAGCCAGATAACTCATTTCTATCAGATAATGAGTTATACTTTAAGCCTAACTGCTCTGCAACTACTCAACTGGGAGGAGAAGGTAAAAGGTCTGTGATGAAAGGTTTCTTAGAGACAGTGAAAAGGTATCTAAAGTGGCTCAACAGGACAAATGTGCCCATACTTCGTGTTTTCTGACATGAACAGACACTTTAGTAGCACAATAGCTTGTATTCACAAGATGTCAGGCTATTGAAAGCTTTTTTCAGACTTTCTGAAAAAATCTCTTTAATGAGAAATTAAAGCTAAGAGACTGATACTATCATAGTTTTTCCCCCCTACTTCTTTTTAGATTGGGAAACAAAATCCCTGAATACTCTTTTGTGACTGCACATATTGACTATTTCTGGATGCCTGGAGGAATTTCTTTATGTGGCCATTTAGAAGATTCAATTCAGGTGGGAAAGGTTGGGACCTGCCAGGGAATCTGTTCTCCCTCAGGGGAGTTCAAAAGGAAGAGGAGAGGGGGCACTGATAGGCAGCACTTAGGAAGCACTATTCACCTGAGTTCAGAGGTTGCTTTATTTGACAACATCCTACTCTTCATTTATTGAGCAACTGCACTCTACCAGGCACCTAATCAAGCATTGACCCAACTGAGATTTCACCTCCTAAATCATAAAAAGGAGGTGGAAAGCAAAGGCAGAGAAAGATGAGAACACGTGAATGCTGTCCACTTAATCATGCAGAAATCTGAGGCAAGTTATAGAGAACCAGGTATTTTTCCTCATCCCAAGGAAGGAACAAGCATTACTCACTTTGAAAATAAAGCAAATCAAAACTTAGAATTACTTTTCTTCCAAGTAGATAGCTGACACTACCACAGTAACCTGATCTATGCAAATGAAACTTAATGAAGCTCAAATTCATATATGAATTTAGAATCTGTTTAAGATTTTGAGGCTTCTTATCTTTGAATGAGTGGTATGACCTAGTGTCTGGGGCCCACTTTGAAACCAGCAGAGATCCTGACTGTCTCATTAATCATCGTGTCCTCATTCCTGGCACGGTGCCTGAAACACAGTGGACTCCCCATAAATATGTGATGAATGAAGAAAAGACAAATAAAATAAAATAAATCCAAAGTTATTATCAATATGTGCTCTGTCATATTTATTTCAATTTAATTGGAATCCTGGATGTTTCTTCAAGTTTTGACTTTCCATTTCATATTATTTGACAAACTGGAGGTTCAGATATTAATATAAGATATTTGGTCTTATTTTGTGTTTTAGATTAAGGCTGAGAGTTTGTTCCATGAATATGAAATTTTTCCTTCCTGCTGTTTGCTCCCAGCAAGACGTGGGGCTTCCCCTGTTTCTCTGTGCACATTGCTGCCTCTCCCTGCCCAAGGGTGCAGGCAGGCCCATGTGACTGGGAGGAAGAATTTCACACAGGATCACATCAATCTTCTTTACTGGGTGAGCACATCCATGCCCAAGGCAATAACAGAATTCAAGCAGTGCTCTGGCCATTGCTCTTTCCTGCTGGCATACTATGGGACCTTTCCTAGTCTTAGAATCCTAAAAGAATAAGGCAAGCATCAGGAGCAACCCCATTTCTCATTCCATGTCTCCACTCTTCTTCTCCCTGCCCTAATTTTTCATTTATCTTTACTTCCTTTTTCTTTCTGATGACAAGAGTGGTTGCTTCTCTTCTGTGCCCGGACTCTTCTCTCCTCCCAGGGGCCTTGGAAATAGAAGCTCTCCAGCTTCTTCTCCGCATCACTGCTGCTTGCACTGGGTAAATCATTGAACTCATTTGGACCTAGGAGTGGCTATAATCAAGATGCTGTTTAGACTCCCTTCAATGTGTCCTTCACAAAAATTGCTGTGCCCATTCCATTCTGCTTTGACAACATGCTCTCCTCCTAACTGACTCCTATGCCACCATTCCCTCACTGAGGCAAGGTAGAGGTGCATCATAAAGATATGCATGCTTTCTGCAATGGAAGAATGGATTATTTCATCCACAGGTCCATTGTCAATCACTACAGTGTAATGATGAATAGAATGGTGTTTAAACCCCAGGTCTTTCATCTGTCATCCCTAAGATCTTGGGAAAGTTATTTCTTCCTGTGCCTTAGTTTCATCATCTGTAAAAAGGGATTAACTATAATTCTTATCCCCTATGTTGTCATGGTTGTTGAATGAGGATGGATGATAGATGACAGATATAGATAGATAGATAGAAGATAGATAGTAAAGAACAGTCCTTTGCACTCATAGCCAAGCCATATTTTTTGTCTGCTGGACATAAAAAATATCTTTCAGAGTGCTAACATTAAACAAGGTTACTTTGAGATCATGATAAAATAAGTCGAAGTAAAGCCATTTCCAGGTTTTCTCTAAAAGGACTCAAAAACAAGTTCACTGTGCAAATGTAAAATTCCTAACAAATTTCTCTCTTGGCTAACAAGAGTATCCACCACATCTTTATTAATTTAAGCTTTACCTGGTTCTATTATTCCCCCTCCATAGACAAAATTTAATGAGATACTTGACCATAAAATTATTCCTACATTTTCATTAAATACAGTATGAAGCAAATCCCTTCTTCTTTAGGCTCTCTCCAAGATCCCATAAGTCAATCCTAAATCCTTATTAGGATATTTCTAACATACCAATACTAAAATACCCACAATTACTGTGGTATATGTTCTCCTTCACAGCATTTAATAATAAACTCTACTTACTCAGCTTCTGGTATTCCTGTGGTCTTTTACTGAAGGGCAATTACAAATAGATAATACATACATAAATACATGGAATACTGCCTAATACACAGTAAAGAATTAAAAAGTCTTTCTTGTCATTAGTTTTATAAATAGCTTCAGATTATTAAGTACAGGACTATGAGATCATGTGAAATATAAGAACTATAAGCAAGATCCAGAAAAGGCAGGTCTATCAATTAAATAATAAAAATAAAAAATATGTCTACAAAAGGAAGTCAGTCCTTAGAAAATGAGAAAAATAAGTGCCACAGAATGCACAGGGAATTGTGTTCAGTAAATAAATTAACATAGTAGAAGCACTAACATGATGCCTAGCTCATACAAAGCACATAAAAAATAAACAACTTTTTTCATCATTTTTATCATAGCCTAGGCAATAAGGTGATATTTGCTCTCTGTTTATACACTGTTGGTCCATAAAGGACAAGAATAGTCCTTGTATCCTTCAATAACACATAACAAAGTACTCTGAGGTTCCACTTATAGAAAGCACTTGGCATTCTTGTCTATAACTGGAAAACACAATTTTTTTTTTTTCACAGCAATCAAACTACTGTCATTTGGCATTCTATGGTATGGTCCCATGACACTCATTTGCAGTGTAAATTCGAATCACATCCCAGCAATTTTGCTATCACTCTCTCTGTAAAGTCACCTTGCAGGTTTTCTCTACCAGGCTGTGATTATTTTTCAACTTTATTGCTATGCTGATTTGTTTTTCACTTGCTTATTGATGAATTTTGCTCTTAACCAGAAGTATTTGTTCAGTGGCTAGTAATAAGCCCAGGAAATCTCTACAGGAAAAACCTTATGAGCCAACTGGAAAAACAGGAAAAACTAATGGAGATCCAACTCTCATTGTTCATTGTGTAGCTTCTGTTCCAGACACTTATCAATTTATTCCACAGATAAAATAGCATGCTCACAACAAAGTCATGGAGAGTGAAAAAACAATACATCTGTGTCCATTATTTATTCATGCCCAAGTCTCATGGATGAAAAATGCTAACCATTAACACCAGAATAGCAATCTTTTATGATAATTGTGCCATTGCTTTCTTTACCATTCACCCCACGGTGTGCTATGTGCAGAAAACAAATGGTATTTGGTAATTAGTTATTAGGGCTCCTTTCCTGGAGCATAGGTGTGGGGACCAGAGCAAAAAATTTCTGATTTCTAAGATCTATGATGTTAGAACGAAATACACATACTAGAATTCGGTTCACATGTCTACATGCATGAATGTGTTCTATATGTAAGCAATCATGATATTGTGCCATGGTCCATACACTGTTTATTTTAAAGTATAATTTTCTTCTTAAGTAATACAATAATATTAAAGGAATACTTATGATAGGAAAATACTCTCGGTTGGTAATTTGGTGAATAAAATTCCTTTTAAATGTCCAGAGTTTATTACACACACACACACATATATGTATACATATGCACACTTGGGTGTGTACACATATACATTTGTATGTATATATATGCGTATATATATAATTGTAATTATACTATACACATAATTTTAAGAAAAATGTCTATCAGGCATATTCTGATTGTATCTTCCCCATGAACTGATCATGTCTTCGAAATGTTTAATTTGAGACTTGAGAAATTCCCACAGTTTGTTTTAGGTTTTTGTTTGTTTGTTTGTCTATTTGTTTTGATTTCCTTCTTTTACTTCATAAATTTATTCTTCTTATTTTGCTTAAGTAATGCAATAGAACTTTACTATGCCTTTAATATTACATTATGACCCATAAACCCAGGTAGTTCCATTTTTTTTAAAGAAGACATCATCCTCACATCAATCATATGATCTGTTTCTCAAAAGGCATTATTTAAGAACACTGTGGGAAATCATTTACATAATTGCCTATATAGCAGTGACTATTTCAATTTCAAAATATCATTATCCAGTTGTTTTACTGTTTAAAGGAAGAAAGAGAACACTGAGCAAATATCTGCATGGGTAGGTGTTTTAGTCAGGTTCTTTCTCACTGCTCTGATCAAAATATCTGACAAGAACAACCAAAGGAGGAAATGTTTATCTGTGGGACTTATACTTTTAGAGGTCTCAGTCCACAGATGGCCAACTTCACTCCTTAGGCCTGAGTTGAGACACAACATGACCTAAGAGTGTGGCAGAGTAAAGCAGCTGGAAATGGTACTATGAAGCAGAGAGAGAGCTCTGCTCAACAAGGACAAAGTGCACTCCCCCAAGGCGTTTCCCCAGGGATCCTCCTCCTCCAGCCACGCTCTATCTGCCTTCAGTTACCCCCCAGTTAGTCCCTAATGGAGATTAATGCACTGATTAGGTTAAACCTCTTATATCCCAATTATTTCATGTCTAAACTTTCTTGCATTGTCTCACACATGAGCTTTTGGGGACACCTCACATCTAAACCATAAGATTGAGCACTCCTGGGACCCAGATTGAGCACAGACCCCCTGTGAGGGACCCCTGGAAAATCACTTGTAGTAATAGGTATAGACTGCAGTGAGAGATAGTGACCAGAAACAGAGTGGAACACAAGGAACAAAGTGGTAGTGAAGAATAATTTCTCAGAAAGAAATTTATCAACTTAAGGGAGAACTGCAGCTCCATACACACATTCTCATAGCTGGAAAGGATTCCAAATTTCCTGTATAGTAAGGGGACAATTAGAATGAGTTTAAGGAAGGCTTGTTATTTATGATTGAACAAGGGCAATGTGATTACGTCTCTTCCATTATTTATAAGTTTACATGTAATTAATTTAAATTTTAGGTGTTTTGTATCTTATATTAGAATTCACGGTACTGTTATTTTAAATCCTCATGATGCATGCATCTGTTTTCCCCCAAAATTTCAGTCATTAAACCAAAAATATTCACAGTATGCTTTGACATTAATCAACAGAAAGAGCAAAATAATTTTTAGCACACTGATTTTTTTAAAAAAGAGCTTAGGATAATTAAAAGCATAGTCACTTTTTTTCTTGATGATTTACTTACAAAAAAAAAGTTAGGAGTGCTTTCAATCACACTTTTGGCTTCAGTCTTTTTTGAAATGTCTATTTTGGTGGCTACTCATAATTAAACCCACAACTCCTGTGACTAATGCCAGTGTTTGTGGTTAAATGAGTCAATTGTTAAATTAACTATAGCACTGAAATATAGGAATGAACAATGAGGGAGTGCTCTCTTCCAAATTTGCATGACTAACATTCCACATTGAAGGGGAAGTTAGCATATAGCATCTGTTTCAGACACATAAAAATTCAATTAAACCATCAGCTATCAGAATCACTGCAGAGAAAATATCAACATAGGAAACCATGACCTAATTATGTTATGAATTTTAAACTAGAGGTAAAATTGTATTCCAAGTCACTCACATTGACTGACTCATTCCCTTAGAAAACTAACAAAGATTTTAAAAATAACGCATTATGTTGAAAGAAGGGTAAAGGAGACTCTTCCATTATTATTTTTTTTTACAGGAAGAAGGACAGTGAGAGAGAGAGAGAGAATCAATTTTTATTGAGTTCTTCATATGGCATTCATTGCTCTTATACTTAGTTGTGTACATGGGTGCTGAGATTTGAACTGGTGTATTTGCGCATGCCAGGCAAGCACCTTAACCACCGAACCACCTCTCCAGCTCCATATTTTACTAGCTTTTTTGCTCAAATCCATATGACACAATTTAATAACTTAAAAGTTTCAGTAAAAGAAGATTAAAACATTGGAATAAAAACACTAGGAGATTAAGTTGGAAGATAGGACTAAAGTTTTTGCAATTTTACCTTTCAAGACAAAAAGGAAATTGAATCAATAATTTTACTGCCTTGGAACTACACGTACTTTCTGTGAGGGAGATCAGATTTACAGTGGGTATGAGGAAGGGAGGCACAACAGAGAAATAGTCAGTTATGCTGTGAGGGAACCTACCCTGGCAGAGCTCCAGTGAGATGGTCCACGGAAAAAGCTGGTACCTCAGAGACACTTCACCACATCCAGGGCTTATCTTATTGGCACTGAGTTGATGGTGTCTAAAGGAGGTCGTCCAGCACTTTTCTTATTTAAATTATGCATGCAGTGATGGTCACAGAGACATAAAGCAATACTGAGAAGAGAAAGACAGTAAGGCTAGCTGCCACTGTGACCAAGAGATGTCACCCTCATGGAGTATGTCAAGTAAGGAGGACAGCCCCAGGCAGGTGTCCTCTCATCTGCCTGACCACAATACTTCTGCATTCTATCTTCTTAACTGATTGTTAAGAAACAACTAATAGTTAATTGAGGAGAAAAGTTAAATTTTGATAAAATTTATCAAGACAAGTCTCAACCAGGTGAGTCTTACTCATTACTGATGTAGCAATAAAAAAATGAGTCTCACTTATGTACACCTTCATCCAATATTGCTACATCCAATATCCCAGTCTTGCCTCGTTCTAGCACACATGTCCATCTCCATCTCCAAGATTTAGTTTGCTTCAGCTGTTGTTTCTGCTTCCACATGTGCCCCTGGGCCTCGTGTCCACCCTGTAAACTCCTATTCTTGCTTTAATATCTAACACAGATATCTAACATCAATACCTCTTCTGTGCCCCCATCGTATTTTCACAAACACTTTCACAGCACTTATCATCCTGTGTTCTGACATATATACAGTGCTGCATGCTCATTTCATTATGAATATCCATGACAAAAGAAACCTTGATAAAGATAAATCAATCCATGGAATTAGGTTTTTAATAGAGGTTTCTTCAGCTTCTCTAATTAGAGTAAAAATAGCCTTCAGGAAAGAGGACTTAATATTTCTGTTTCTTCATAGATTCTTTTCTTAAGAATGGGTAAACCAAGCTCCCATTCTAGCATGGGACAGTAGGAACAGGATAGCCCATTAAACACACTGGGTGTATGTTGTTGAGAGACCACATGAATACATGCAGGGACACTCATGGATTTAGCATATTTCCAAGAACCCTCTGCCGTGGAAATTAGGGCTATAGACTCCTTCAACACCATTCACTCTGGACAGCTAATTAAAGATATAATGGTACCTACAGAAATCACCTATGGATGCAGTCCCAGTCCTGCATCAAATGGAATGTTTTAACTTTGTGACTGTGACACACATGATTAGCTAGTAGAACTGCACCTACGTCCAAACTGCTGCAGGAGCTAACAAAAATTCACAGCATTTTCTTTCTTTCTTATAAGAGCCCACCACATTGTCCTCTCTACATTCAAGAAGAAAAGCTGGACCATCTTGAAAGAACAGAGCATTAAATGTGACGGAATAACATAGAACAAAACAATAATCAAATTTCAGTGCAATTAGACATTTGGTTGGTTGGTTGGTTGGTTGGTTTGATTTTAGCATGGGGGATTGAACCCTGAGGAATTTTGCCACTGAGCTAGTTTCCCCAGTCCTTTTCATTTTGAGACAGGGTTTTGCTAAGTTGTTTAAGGTCTCACTAACTTACTGAGGCTGGTCTCAAACTTGTGAAACCATTTTTGAGATGAATTGCAATTGTCTGCTTCTATTGGCTGATAAGGCTGGAGATTCCTCCATTTCTGTTGGTGAGTGGAGTCTGTGTAAGGTGCAGCCCTCTGCAGCAGTGATGCAACTCTTAATAGTGGGTGATATTTTCCAGCATTGTCGCAGATCTCAGCAGTTCACCATCAATTTCTTCTTTTTTCTGGATTTTTGTCTCATGGATTCAAAGAATGAAATACATAGACCAGGATGAGTGAATGAAAGTACAATTTATTGAGGAAATAGGAGCAGAACTCTTACAATGCAAGAGGAGACCCAATAGCAGGTTTTTTCCATTGAGTATGTTGATCTTGGTCACTGCTTTTGGTTCAAACTTACCCTAATTAAGGTAAGTGCTTTGGGAAAGCACTAACTCTATTGGCCCAAATTTATGCTAATTAGGGTTTGAAAACCTACTAATATGGTTGGTGAACCCTGAATCCCATTCAGGTTTGCCTTGCTTCCATTTTCTCCCAGCTTTGTGTGAAAGCCGAAGGTGGAGGTTAGTGAATTGCGCATGCTCAGTAGTGGGGTTTGGCGCGCACTGGTCTAGAGCTTCAGCCCTGAGTGAAGCAGGTTTGTGGATCAGGAATCCATACTGCAGCAGACATGGGTATTTTGCCCAGGCCTGGCCACAGAGTATGACAGGTTGGCATCACCACACCTTGACTCACCTGGGCACTGGCTCATGCACCTGTGGCCCACTGCACCTACATGGAGGGCTTCATGCTGCGGTGGCTGTGCTTGCTTCTCACACTCCACTGCCACTTCTCAGCAGGGCCAGCAGACTGACTATGTGGCTTATGTGCCAGGCAGCTCTATCACTTTCTGTGCTCTGGCCTCAGCCTCCTGAGACATTGGGATTACATGTGTGTGCCACCATGCTCAGTCAAGACATTTGGTATTGAAAAATTTTTTTAGCTTCTGCTATTGTAGTGTTGCAGCAAATCCCGGTGGCCCGCCAGTGCTCTTTCCTGGTTCTTGCCTTGCCAATCTGAAGAATGAATTTCATGAATGAGGAATATTGAGCATAAGAGTAGTATTTGTTCAAGTGAGAAGAAAAGATATAGAGTTCCCACAGGTGAAAGGGCACAGATAAGGACTGTCAATTAAGGGCACTAGTCTAGGGGTTTATGTAGCTACTGGATAGGAACATTGATCAATATCTATGAAAACCAGGTCTTAGAAAAGTTTCAAAATTTTTGCTAAACAGGTATTAGAAAAGTGTTAAGACTACTGGTTAGCCCTTGAGTCTATAGCCTTTATACAGGTCTGTCCTGCCTCACTTTCCCCCCATTTTCCCTGGACAAAGTAGTTTATTGAAGTGTTTGAAATGTTTCTACAGGTTAAGTTCATGCAGTGGCCTTCACACTTGAAAAAAGCTTAAATTGGGGCACATTACCTATCTTACCTTCTTCAGTACTATTTTACTGCTGAGGCATTCATGGCAAATCCCCTTTAAAATAAGATCCCTTTAACTAGCAAGTTTTCGTATGGCTTGCAGTATTAGCATGTTTCCTCACATTATTTTTTCATTTCTAGGAATTTTTTTGTGTGATTTAGGGAAAAGTGACTTTGCTTCCACAGAGTTTGTACTATGTGAGAATATCCTGGAAAGGATCATTAAAAACTAAGTCAAAATTTTCTTAAATATATGATATGTGGATTATAAAGAGGTTTTCTTTTTATACTTATAGTTTATAATTCCTTTCCCTCCAACCTTTCTTAAATTTATTCTACTCATTGTCTTCTTTGCCCTCTCCCATTCTTTTCAAAGTTACCTTGGTGCTCCTTGCTCCTCTTCTTGCCTTATCTGGATTCACTGACTGGAAGATCATATTGAGTCTCAGAGCTATACGTAGCATTTGCAAACATGTCAGTGAGCTTCAAACTGCGACTTCAACATAGATTTAATTCAGCAAGGTCTAGACTCATCCATCCTCTATCCATAGCACCTCTTCACTAATAAAATCTAATAAAAATCTAATAAAAATCTCAAACTTAACATGTCTGTAGCTGAATTTTTCTCATTTTTCCCCAAAACTGACTTTATCTCCAATATTCTCTCTTAATTGCATTTGTCCAATTGCTCAAGTCAAGAAATACCTGACTGGGCTGGAGCAGTGATTTAGTGATTGTGGTGTTTGCCTGGCATGTGTAACAATATGAGTTCAAACACCAGCACCATGTACACAACAAAATGTCAGAGCAACTAAATAAAAACTAAATAAAATTGATTCTCTGTCTGTCTCTCTGTCTCTTTCTCTTTCTTCCTCTTTCTCTTAAAAAACAGGAAAAAAATAAATACCTGACTGGTTTCTTTTCCTACACTCACTTCAGCCAATCAATTTGATTCTAGCGTTCAAATATTAATACAGGGAATAAACTATTCCAGAAATGTCTATGGAAAGAAAACACAGTTGACTACCCTGAAATAAAATTTAAGCACTACTTCATGCCCATCATCACACAGATTTCTGTATTATGAAATGAACCCATTGAACAATCTGCATGTACCACCTGAAACAATTGCCTTTAGGTTTTTCTCTGAACACTAATGAAAATTAAGTTTTTGTTGAAAATTTTGCTTTATTTTTGTAAGTATCTTTCTTCACTGATGCTACTGACTCAAGTTCATTATAATAAATTGACTTGACTTTTTTCCTCTGGAAAAAGCATAATATTATACATTTGATGCTCTAGATAGCCCATTGATGTAATGTATTCAAGTTATATGAGGATAATCAAAGACATTTCATTTTTAGCTTAGAGTGCCTCCATGCTTATAAATAAGAAAGAAATCATTTATTTGTTATTATTTCTCAGCATTTAAGTATTTCTTCCTTTTTTCCACTGAGTTGGTAAAAGTATGTACTTAGGTTTTGAAAGTAACCACATTACCCTGTTTTCTCTGAATAAAACACATTTATACATCCATGCAAACAGTGCATAGTAACAAAATAACTTAAATGTTCTATAGAAAAACAGTGAATGAACCTAACAATGTACTCTGATTATTGCATTTATTAATCGTTTAACCAACACCTGTCATATGCCAGGCATTTTGCAAGGTATTGGTGATTCAACAGCCATCGAGGCAGATGTACTTTCTGTTCCTCACTATGATTCAAAATCCAGGGACAGTCTCAGGCAAAGACTAGATCATTATACTATAATATAAAACCTGCTGAAATGGGTGACAGACAAACTGTCATAGGAACATTAAGGCAGGGGACTTAGCACTAAGTTCAAAAGGTCAGCAAAAGCTTCTTAGAGAAAATAACCTGCAAGGTACTCTCTGAAGAATGAGCCATCTTGCCTGGTGAGAAATATTAATCTTTCAAACCAAAGAAGTGTCATATGCAAAGACTCACAACAGAATGAACACCTTATAAAAATTACCCTCAAAGTTCAAAGTATTCAAAAAGGAAAGTAGTTGTGAAAATACTGGAGCTGGAGAAATAAACTGAAGCCAGTTCTAAATATTGCCAAAGACCTTTCACTTTACAGGAAGGGCAACAGAGAAAGCTCAGGCATGATCATAAATAGTCAAATGTGACCTCCAGAAAGATCACTCTCATGCTTTTTATTTTTTGAAGAAGACACTACCAATGGAGCAAGACCTGAAACAATAAAACAGTTAAGCAAACTTGACATAATCTTGGCGACATATAAAGTGGTCAGAATGAAGAATGAGAATAGGAAGACAGCAAAAGAGAAAGAATCTAAAAGTTTGGATCATTGCCAAATAGAATTTCGGCAGCATGGTAGATGTCAAATTCTAAAAATACGTTAGTTTAACACTACCTTTTGAGCATTTATTATAGAGGTATGCATATTACCCTCTGGAAACTATGACCCAAAAAAGTTAAATTTATTAAGGTCACACGGATAATGACTGGCATATCTGATTCTAATGCAGGTCATCCAGTTCAGTGATTACAGTCCAGTGTTTTATATGTAACAGTGAACTACTTACCTTAATAAAATGAGTTCAAGTCAATTTATTTAAAATGTTAATAAAATAAGGTTATGAATAACATGTTTAAAGTGTGCTTAATTCTGATCCTTACCATTAGTGTTTTAGAAATTTAATTTAGTTGAGAACTTTTCACCAAAATAGTGTATGTCCTTTAGAATCAGTCTGTATATAACAACTTCATCTTTAACTAAGAACAACCTGGTAACTCTTCCAGAAATCACACTGGCCATACCAATCAATTTTCAATGGCATTAGGAGTCAAATTATTCATGTACATAGACCTGGTGCTTTAAATGAAAGGTCATTAAAATAATAACTATGAGTATCAAACTCATGAATAAAATATGGGAGTCAATATTGCAAGTTATAAAGTTCTCTTACCAAGTCTACAGACTAAATGTGCTTGCAAAAGTGATGTTACCACCTCAGGTGACACAGATCACGATGGTACTTATTTAAAAAATGAGCGAAGACCAGATAGCACCTTAGGTTGAATTCTGTCCGTGTTGTTATCAGTTGGATCCAAATAAAGTGTGTTAATTTTTCCGTGAATTCTCAGAGTTTAGCTGTGAAAATGGAGGTGTCTTCTGAAGCAGAAGATAAGAAAAATGAAGATAAAAATAAGTCATTTCAAGAGACCAAAGAATAGTAAACGAAAGGAGAACATTTTAACTGAAATTAATTTTTTCTTAGGACCAATATAGTAGTCTTAGTTTTCTTAGAATTCAAGACATAGAGAATGGCATACAGTTGGTTTGGGCTTATGTGTGATAAGTGGAGGAAAAAATGGAATATTGCCATATAAAAACGTGGGAGTGGACAATAGATCGGGGAGTGGATGAAAGGGGAGAGATCTTGGATAAGGATCAGGTTCAAGTTACTTATCATTATGTATGCATGTATGAATGTGTCTCAACGAAACTCTTTAAAATGGACGACTATGGTCAACTATTAGAAAACAAAGCTGAACTCATAGAAACAGAGTGTAGAATGGTAGTTAACAAGAATCGGAAATGCAGAAACAGGAATGATATTGGTTGAATAGTACAAAGGTTTGGTTACATGAGTATGTCCTGGAGGCCTAATACAGTTAATGCACTGAATTGCATGATTGCTGAAAGAGTTGATCTTCAGAGTTCTTCATATCAAAATTAAAAAAAATAGCAAGTATATGATATGGGGACAAAAATGGGAGTGGGAACGTTTAACATATAGAATACAGGTTAGACTCCTAGGTTAAATTATCTAGGTAAGCCTTGATGAAACCATAGATAATCTTGAGTGGTTCTTCTGACAATCTACAAATTAAGTCATCATTTAAACACTACGAGAAGTTAACAATTTTAAAAATAAACCAACACTTACTTACAGGGTTCAAACTTAAAAGACATTTACCCACTGGTTACTATGTCCTAGACTGCCACTTCATATGGTGTTTTGCTTAAAATGGACTTGATCTCCTGAGCAAATCAGATTCTGCAGCAATTCTCCTGAGAATCATATCTTTATCTGAAAGTAACAGATTGGCAGTTTGTAGTTACAGAGGGAGTAAAGCAATCATTAATAATTTATTTATTTTGAATGTACGATTACTCATTTTTTAAATTATATTAGGCCAATAAATTGAGAAATTATGCTGAGTGAAATAAGCATAACCCAGAGAACCAAGGGTCAAATGTCTTCACTCGTCTGTGGAGACTAGAGCTAGATGCTGGCCATTGAGAAAGGAGGTCTGTTATCATGTTTTAACTCTGGATAAAGTGTAATGTCATAAAACCTTAGGCATTTGTAGAGATGCATTGGGAAGTGGGGGAATAGGGTGGGTAACTGGGGGGCTCTTGGAGGTAAATCTAATTTTCAGAATTTATATATATATTATATTATTTCATTAGAAGCTTGTTTAATTGTTCAACAAATAAATTTCTGAATAAATAATGCATATGGAAAAAAATTAAATGATCATGTGCACATGATAATGAGGAAAGTCCTTCATTTACCTTAGGGAACTAAGTGCTTTTAAGCACTTTATGAAAATGAGTTGCAGTCGCTCAAAGAGGAATTCCCAGTCTTGCTCAGGAAACTTGGTCCTTTAATCTTTAGATTAAACAAGTAGAGTTAATTTTCCTTGGACTAAGAAATCAGATAGTTTCATTTGGGCACTTATTCTTTCAATAAGTACTTATCCAGTGTCTGGCTTGTGGCAGTTGCACAGTGAATAACTGGTGGCACTGGAATTGCTGCCTGGTCTGGTGTTGGTGTCTGACAGACTAGTATCAGATTCTCCATAGTTTACTAACTTTAAGAACCAAGCACATTTCCTGAACTCTTTGAAACCACGTTTACTAATCTATAAAAAGAGCTAATGAAGGGCCTGAAGTAGTGGCCCATCAGTTTTGGCACTTTCCTGGCACGTGAAGTGATGCAGGTTCCTACCCCAGCACCACGTACACAACCAAGTACCAGAGCAATGGAAGCCACATGAATAAAAAAAAAAATCTAAATTGATTCTCTCTTTCTCTCTCTCTCTCTCTCTTCACTATCCCTCTTGCTAAAAAAAAAAAAAAAAAAAAAAAAAAAAAAGAGCCAATTAAGATACTCACCACATGGACACATGGAGAATCCTCAAAAAACTGGGGATGAGAGCACCATATGGTCCTGCTATTCCTCTCCTGGTTATTTTTCCAGGGGATTTAGAATCAGCACATTACAGTGACACAGCAATATCTATGTTCATAGAAGCTCAATTTATAATAGCTAAATCTTGGAAACAACCCAGATGTCCCTCACTGGATGAATGGATCCAAAAGCTGTGGTACATATATACCATGGAATTTTACTCACCAATTAGAAACAAGGATACTGAAGCCTTTGAAGGTAAATGGATGGCTATAGAATAAATTATGCTGAGTGAAATCAGCATAA
>PVKS010022819.1:0-33189 GCA_004027875.1 Aplodontia rufa
AACATCTTTCTTTTTAAAGCTAGTCATTTTTATCCCAAAAAAATCAAAAAGTAAAATAAATAAGTGAAATTAGAAGTAACTAAATTTTAACTTGAATGGATATTGTACTTATCTTAGATTATTAGACAAGAAATGATGAACAGGAAACCCATGTGAATGTCTTACAAATCATTTGCATTCATATTTATATACATGCATATATGTATCATTTTGGTTGATACTTGACCAAAAGATTTTTCCTAGAAATATTTATTTCTATGTCACAGCAGTAAACTCTCTGTCATTATCTCAACATGGTCTGAAATACTCCGTAAAAGTTAGAACCACTGAAATATATTTTCCTTCTGCTTCCTTATGTGGTCCTTACTACTTAACCTCTTTCAAGACCAAAATTCTGAGCTCATTCACGTTTTTATTAGTGGTGAGTTGGGCCAGACCACAGCACAATTATATTTGTGACTTCAGTTTGCCTATCTCTTTCTAAATTATGTTTATCAAATATTTCTTTTCTATGCAAATTACATTTGGTTTTCCTTCCTCTATTTGGATCAGACTGGCATTTCTAAAAGTCACCAAGTCTATGTCAGGGAGTCTTGAGTTTATTATGGATATGGGAAGTATGGATTTTCTAAACTTTTTTTCAAGAAAAAAGGATGTCCCTAGATTGCCTAGATTGAAAAACTTATCATGGCTCCTTTTGTTCTGTTTCTTCCATTGCTCCTCCTTTATCCAAATGCCATCTGTCAATATTTGGGTATGGGACATTGGTCCCTAGCCATTCCCCTTGACAAAAGCACATGTCATCTTAGTTCCCATCAGAAATGAAGTGTTTCTTTCACTATCATATGCTCATCTTGTCCGGGGTTGGGACTACAATCTCCTTGAGTAAAGTTTAGTTTCAAATGAGCTATAAAAGAGAAGAAAAAACTAATGCCTCTTAGTGATAGAACAGATTCCAAATATACAAAGTTGATGGGATACTAGGATTGGTTTTCTAAATTAAAATCACATTGCTATATACTCCTAGTATGAACAGGGCATCATAAGTCAGCTTTTTCTCCCCTTTCCTCAACACGAAAGCAACAAAGTAAATGAAGAAAACTTCAGTAAACATCATTTTCAGTGAGAAGATAGGAGACAGATATAATCAACCAATTCTAAAGTACATATAAGGGCCAGAGAGCTTCTTACAAAAACATGTCAGAATATCTTTATGACACCAGGGCCAGGAAAGATGTCTTAGGCAGGACACAGAAAGCACTAACCACAAAAGAAAAAAATAATGAAAAGACTTCTTCAGAGTTAAAACTTTTGCCTATCAAAAGACACTGTAAAAGACAAAATATAGGGAAAATATAGAAAAAATATAGGAAAACCACACACAGGGAGAAATATATGTATATATATTTGCCTATATCTGGCAAAGTTCTTATATTCAGAAAACATAAAGAGCTTTTACAATTTTTAAAAAGACAAAATTCTCATTAAAAATGGGTATACCCGGGGCTGGAGCGGTGGCTCAGTAGTTTCGGCGCTTGCCTGGCAAGCACGAGGAGCCGGGTTCAAACCCCAGTATCACGTACACAAGGAAGTGTTGGAGCAACAAAGGCCATGTGAAAAAGTACATAAAGTTGTTTCTCTCTTTCTCTGTCTCTCTCACTGTCCCTCTCTCTTTAAAAAAAAAACCCAGGGTTAGCCACATTGCAAGGTCTCCTAAGTAGTCTCCCACGTAACCACCCTCACTCTGACACCAGCTGCAAGTTTTGGGATCCCTAAAACCACCATCAGACTTAACTCAATGAAAGTACTCACAGAGCTCACTAAAAATTCTTATACTCATGGTATGGTTATTACAGGGCAAGAATACAGAATACCAGCCCAAGGAAGAGAAGCGTAAGGCAGAGTCTGGTTGGGTTTCCAGCATGACATTCCCATTGTCATCAAGATATCGTATAATCCCAGCAACAATGTGTGACAACATAACATAAAGTATTGCCAACCTGAGAAACATCAAGATAAAAGGGTCAAGTCCCCTATAAAAGAAAAAATTAGACTAGCTTCACATTCTCCAAAGAACTTTTTGGTTCCTCAACAATTTATGATACTTAAGGAAAGAAAAGTGTAAGCCAATTATTTTATATTCAGCCAAACTTTATTTCCAGCAAGAGTAAAGATGATAGACAGAAGTTTTGAACATGCAAAACTCAGGAGATAAAAGGGGAGCTTCTGAATTGGCAGGGTAAGGACATCTAAAAATCTGCTTCATATAAAAGCAATAAAAAACTGACAAAAATTGTCAAAATCAACTTTTTCAGAACTCTGAAAATTAACCAGAGGCTTACAACAATCAGAGGAACATTTATTCAAGAAAATGGCTGAATATTGATAAGAACAATGAATTTTTTAACTTTCTTTATTCCTATTTCTCTTTCTCCATTTATATGGTAACCTTGAAAACCAGTAGCCTCACAGCCATGGTAGCTGTCCCTGAAGGGGCCTGGTTTGAAATCCTTCCTCAAAGTTCCATACTGAGAAAATTTTTCCTACTGGATTTCTCAGTCCCCTAAAAATCCCCATTCAGAAAACTTACTCATTTAATCTGACTCAGAGTTCACTTAATCAGAAAAGCTGAATCCCTAAACCATTTATTGGAAATAATCAGTGGCAACTGCTAAATATTGCAGCTTCCTGAGATAGTGACACAAAGGGACAAACAAGATGCCCATTTGTCAACATAATTAAAAGTTATGTGTGGGAATATGAGAGGTCTACAGGAAGATCTGAAATGTTTTGACATATTCCTGGAAATCTACAGGTCTACGTGCATGTGCAGGGCTTTGTGTATGACCAGGAAAGACCTGAAAAGGCCCTGGTTTCTCAGCTTTGGCTAATAATGAATGTGGCACAAACAGGAAATGAAGACTAAAGCAGAGTCATAAACGTCCCAAGATTGAAGGTGTGCCCCCCCACACACGCAGCCACCCAGCAAAGAATAGGAGACTTATTCATTAGGCATTTAATAAAATTGTACAGCAATTCAGGAGGCTAAGACAGGAGGATCATGAGTTCAAAGCCAGCCTCAGCAATTTAACAAGGCCCTAAGCAACTTAACAAGACATTGTCTCAAAATGAAAAATAGAAATGGCTGGGAAAGTGGCTCAGTGGTTAAGTGCCCCTGGGTTCAATCTCAGATACAAACAAACAAAAAAGAATTGCTCCAAGAAAGTCCTTAAACAATATTAACAGCAATAACGCCTGAGGAAGGGAAGTATTGGTCAGGGTTCTCAAGAGAAAAAAGAGAGAGAGAGAGAGAGATTGCGATTAGAACTGAGATTGATTGATTTGGTTCAGATAGTTATGAAGGCTGATAAGCTCCAAGTCCCAAGATCTACAGTCAGCTCCAGGAGAAACAGAAAAACTGATGGTGTAGTTGTATTCTGAAACCACCAGTTTTAAGACCCAGGAAAAGCTGGTGTTTTAACATGAGTCTGAAAACAGGAAAAAAAACAGCTTTCCACCCTGAAGGTAGTCAGGTGAGAGGAGTTCCTTCTTACTTGTGGGAAAGTCATCCTTTTTTTATATTTAGAAATTGAATGTTTAAATTCTATTTATTTCTATTTTTATAAAAAATAAGAAATTAAAATTAAAATTAAATTAAAAAGTTAAATTTATTTTTTAAAGTTTACTTAGAATTTTAATATTCTGTAATCATAATTTATTATATTTTATCTTTTTACTTTCTTTTTTCAGTACTAGGGATCAAACCCAGTGCCTCACACATGCTAGGCAAATGCTTTACCACTGAGCTACACCCCCAGCCTGCCTTTTAATTTTACTATGAAACTTTTAAAATTTAGAAGAATCATTTTGAAAAATATTTTTTAAATATTACTTTTACATGTTTGATTTAAATTTTGATTAAAATAAACTCAAATTTCACAAATGTTGGTTATTATTTCCTTTTACACTGAATATTTTAGATGATGTTTGACAATAGAACAAAAATAAGGTAAAAATCTTTATTATTTACAGTATAATGGTTGCCAGGGACAGGTGAGAAGGGGAAATGGGGAGTAAGTGCTTAGTAAGTAGTGTTTTCTCTTGGGGTCATGAAAATATTTGTAAGTGAATAGCAATGGTGCTTGCACAACCCTGTAAATATACTAAGTTCTGCTGAACTGAGCATTTTAAAATGAGTAATGATATGTGATATGGATATCACCTAAATAAGAATTTTAAAAATACATGTAACATTACAGAGGGCTGGAGCAGTGACTCAGTGGTTGGAGTACTTGCCTGGCATGTGTGGAGACCTGAGTTTGAACCCCAGCCCCACATACATGACTGAGTGTCAGAAAAACAAAGGCCAGATGGAAAAATAAATAAAATTGATTCTCTTTTTCAATCTCTCTCTCTCTCTCTCTCTCACTCTCTCTCTCTCCCTCTCTCTTAAAAAAAATTACAATTTTGCTAAAAGGAAGGCCAAAAAAATTTAAGGGATAAATATACAGTACTTTACGAATCATATGTCTTATTATTCATCCCAGCAGCAGCATGTCAGGAAGACATTCAGACATGTGCAATCTGTCATATTCTATACTTTACTGACATTCAGTCATGTAAAAACTATGCCTTTATTACACTGCTCCATTTTGTTCTTGTAAATGTATATTTATCAAGGTAGGAGAAGAAAGTATAATTTATTAAGTGCTAGTTTTAATGTGTAACTTGTATAATTTTAGACATAATGTGTAACTTTTAAATATTTAGACACATGATATATCAGCCTCCATTTGTGCTCCTACCTCCAACCTCACCAATGTGAGGAATGGACCTGTCCTACAGCACATGATGCATCAAAAGACAGCGGGAAAGGACAAAGCTCTGGGCAGTTCTTGAGGCACTTCATCCAGTGATGCATGGAGAGTGCTAGAAATATGTACCAAGTGCTATTTTGGGGTAAATGATGAGCTTCTCTATTTTGGATTAATTTTTCAATCTGATTTCCATTTGTTTAATCTGCATGATTCACTTAGTGATATTTCAAAAGATAATTTTCATAGAGGAGACTTCAGAAGTTCACATATTTTTCCCAAGAACTTTGCCAATCTCTTAAAAACATACATTGAAATATACATTATGAGAAATACTGATCTGTATATCAACTTTTTTTTAAGAAAGAGGGACAGTGAGAGAGAGAGAGAGAGAGAGAAAGACAGAAGCAATTTTTATTTAGTTTTTCACGTGACTTTCATTGCTCTGACACTTGGTTGTGTATGTGGTGCTGGGGTTTGAACCCACGTACTCGTGCATGCCAGGCAAGCACCATAACCACCAAGGTACCGCTCCAGCCCTGGATATCAATATTTTTTAAAAGAGAGGGATAGCGAGAGAGTGAAAGAGAAAAATAATTCATTTTATCTTGTTTTTAATGCAGCTTTCATTGCTCTGACACTTTGTTGTATAAGTGGTGCTGGGCTTCGAACCCACATCCTCAAGCATGCCAGGCAAGCACTATAACAACTGAGCCACAGCTCCACCCTTGAATATCAATATTTAAAATAGTTGTTTATCCATGAGTAAGTAGAGGCTTATCTACCTACTGAGTTCTTGAATCTGTCCAATAAAATACAGTTAGATAAAATATGAGAAAAACACAACAGAGGAGCTTATTTACAGAGCAAATGCATACCTTAAATGAATAAGCAACGCACAACAAAGATCTGAACATTACATGGCTGCCATTGAACAGCTAAATGATTACTGAATACATTTCACCTAGAGAAGTTAGACTGTTGAGAACTCTACCTTGAAATGGCATTGGCCAAAAGGACATTGTTTTCTTCTTGAGTCATTACACTCCATTTTTCCCTCAGGAAATAATCTTAGGTATATGACAACATCCTCTGGTAGCCCCATTTACAAAATAATTATTATTCTCAGTTCTTCATATAAAGTTAGAGACTGCAGACATTATAAAGGCCAGGGAAGTGACTTCCGTTTCTTTTGTAGAAAGAAAAAAATTCAGTCCTCTTGACTGCAGCTATACTGAGGGCTGATGTCACATTACAATTCCAAGAGGGTTTGATTAACAATCCTGCATTAGAGCCCATCCAAAAATTAATCTGTGTTGGAAACAGTGAGACACCCTCAAGACACTCAGTCAGGTGGCTCACTTTTTCTTAGAGATTTTAAGGATTTTACTGATTCTCCTGTCCCTGAGAAAAGGTACCATGCAGATATCAGAGCAATATCTTATGTCTTTATTTTCAGCAAGTCAATCTGACATCTGATCTGTGAGTTTTAGTCATTTCCATAATCACACTGCCATGTCACTTTTGTCAAAAGATAGTATCACATCCATGCCAAATACCTGGGTGGTGGTGCATCATAGGGCCTTGGAGACACTATCTGTGATGATGGAAGGGCTTGAGAAGGATCACAGGCATTGTTGCTATGTCCAAACCATCCTCCTTTGTTAGCCCTTCAGAAACTTCTTTGTAACCATGGAGTTCGAAATAATCTTTCATGTGAAACATTTTGAAATGTCACATTACAATTGTTATTCTTCTAGCTAGTATTGAGTTTTCATGGAGCAAAAAGAGCAAAGAGGAGAAGGGCTTTTGAATGTAAACCCTGAGAAGGCAGGAACCAATCCTTCTTCAAGATCTGATAGCTATTTTAGTTGTCAAAGGCACACAGAAAGATCCTAGCATAGGCATGAAATAACTTTGAAGTTCACATAGCCTAAAAGAATTGGAATGGCCTCAGAAGTGAAATTTCACCCCAAATCCTCATGCCTGATTTTTATTTTCTCCATTGCCCTTCAACCTGCAAATAAAGACTACCCTCTCTGACTTAATCAATGACCTTTGCAATCAGCATAAACCGGGTCCTCCATAAAACAAAAGTTGGAACTCAGCAGTTCTAATCCTGCCCCTCTCGCCAATTCAGAGACCTCTGAGAATAACACACTTGTTTTAGCTTGTCTCTTGCAAATTACAAAGGAAAATACCTTTGAGAGAGGAAGAAAATATATATCAACATGGCCCCTGCAGGCTCCCTTCTCCCCTAAACTATCACGAAAATGACAGAGAACAGAGCTTGAACACAATCCCTTTGGGATGTGAGGCTGACCACGGACTCTGGCACTGGAACTGTGCCCTATCTTAAAGGAAAAGATCACAGCTATTTTACTTAGGAAGAGAGAAAAATACCATGTGCAGAACAGCAAGGCCTGAGAGGTATCATTTCCCCTCTGACTTCTGCTTGCTGCAGTCTGCTAAAAGATGTTATGGCTGACCGACCCTCAAAAATAGACACTGTGATGGTGATATATTGTGGCCCTTGAAGAATTTAATTGTCAAATTGACATTTATCAAAAGCTTTAGTGCATTTAAAAGATAAATTGTGCAAGTTTGGTTCAGATCAAAGAGCCCCTGTCTTTCTCCATTCATAGCACAGGCTGGCTTCAGCAGGCAAGTCATGTGTGAAAAATGATCCCCTTCCACTTCTGGCTCCTTTAAGTACTGCACTGGTGACACATAATCAGAATTCAAATGTTAGCCTCCTCTTCAGAAAGTTCTTAAAATAATGGAGGACCCATTGAGACCATTTGTATTTGAAAAGAATACTAAATAATTTAGTGTTCTCAAGCAGGATGCGCTGTGCTGGGCAGATAAATGATGAAGCCAGGCATGGGCTCTCTTCAGCAGTTGCCACACTAATTACAGATCAATTACTTCCCAGTTGTTTGCAACCTTATCAAAGAATGGTAAATTTACTGAGAGCAAAGTGTGATAAGATGACTTTTCATTATTACAGTAGATTTGTTGAAACAGCTCCGACACTGAGATTAATAAGTGCTTTCCCAGAGGTAATAGGATCTGTGCACATATAGGGAAAATTTAAGAACTGAAAACCGGATGCTAGGTGCTATCATAAAAACCCTTCCTCTCATTAATTGTTATCACGAGTGTTCATAATGCAGAAGTAAGGCAGGGAAACAACCCATTCACGGAAACTTGCCTAAAACAATGTAGCTCCCAGCAAGGCATGCTGAAAATCAAATAAAAGAAAACTATTTTGGTTTGGAAGAAAAGAATCTGTATGTGTATGGGGGCGGGAGGAGGCTGAGCGCTTTGTGTGCATGTGTATGTTGTAGCTGAATTCCATTTCAGCTGGGACAGTCACTGAGTTGGTCTGTCTAGTGTCACTAGAAAAAGAATCACCACCATTTTTGAAGGGATGTCAGTAAAATCATTTCAGAGCTGAGACCAATAAAGATTTGGGGTGGTCGATTAGCACATACAGTAAATTCCTTCCGGAAAGCAGAGACCTGGATCCACAGAGGCCAAGGATTCATTCAGATCAGAATAAATAATGTGTAATATTCTTAACACAGCACATATAGGATTTTGTCTTATTTTTTAAGTTGAGAAATGATTCATTGAGGAACACTTATATTGGGGTAATTTTTAGACTAGTATACCATTGTGCTAATCTTTTTTTTTTTTAACCCAGGGCTTTGTGTATGCTAAGCACATTATCACTGAGCTATACCCCAGATCCCTAATCTACTAACCTTTTATAGGCCACCTCCGTCTGTCTCCTGATAACCCTATTTGAGTGGGTACTTGAGTTCCACATCTATACAACTGCTTATTCAAATTTGCAAGGTATCGCTATTTTTAAATTTCTGGTCTAGTCAGAGGAATCTAAGGAAGTGAAGAGAAAATTCCACCATGACTCAGGTAACTAATGTTTAAAATCCCAATGAAAATGGATGAAGAAAGAAGCTGGGAGGAAGAGTCACTCAGCTTTTGAGGATTGGACAGTTTTAGATGTTTTAGTGAAATCTCATATTTTTTTCTGATTTTTTTTAAAGAGAGAGGGACACAGAGAGAAGGACAAAAAGAGAGAAACATTTTTTATTTAGTTTTCATGTGGCTTTTGTTGCTCCGAGACTTCATTGTGTACGTGGTGCTGGGGTTTGAACTCCGGTACTCACGCATGTTGGGCAAGTGCACTGTAACTGCCGAGCCACCGCTCCAGCCCTTTTTTTGAGTTTTAAAGGAAACAAATGACTATAGGTTCAGGTCTCTGTGAATCCAAAGCTGGTTTGGAAAGGGAAGGATGTGGTTGGATTCATGAGGTAGTATTTAATAGGATATTGCCCCTGCTCTTGTTGAGTGCCACCAACAGGCCTATGAACTGAGAATGGTTTTCCATAAACAATGTTTAACATAACTTAGGAATTCTATTCAGTTAAGCTTTGGATGATTATCCTTATTCTTTTTAACATCCTCAAATAAGTAAACTGAACTCCAATGACAGAAAATAATTCTCCCCAAAACCAAATGTGAGCCCTCATTATGGGTGTTCGATGACAGTGATTCTGTTCCTCTGAGGGTAAGCCATGGCAAACTTGAAAACTTTTCAGATGTAACTTAGCAAATTGGGAAAGAGGAAAGGAAAAGCATATATTCAATTTGGACAAATGAAAGGAAAGATGATGATGATTGGGGAAAGAAAATATAAACTTTGCCTACTTCAAACTTAATTCATACACATACAGACTTAATTCACATGCATCCCTCTGGAAGTGTCTTGGGAATAACTGTCAATCAGTCAGCACCTTTTTTCCCCCTAGCAATGAGCCACAGACACCAAGTAACAGGGTGAAAAAGTAGGCGTTTTGTCATTAAGTCATAGTTATTTGTGTTCACTTTGTATGTTTTTGCCACTACAAAGAAACATAAGTAAAACTGTATGAGAATAATACAGTCTTTTTTTTCTTTTTTAAGAAAGATGGAGAGAACGAGACAGAGAGAAAAGGAAAAGAGAATCAATTTTATTTATTCATCTGGTTTCTGTTTCTCACTAGTTGTGTATGTGATGCTGGGGTTTGAACCCAGGTCCTTGTGCATGCCAGGCAAACACTCAAACTGTTGAGCCACACCGCTCTAGCCCTGAGAATAATATAATCTTTAAAAATTTACTCCACTAAAGTTTAGAAGAAAGTAGCAAAAACATCGAAAACATTCTTTCTTAATAGGTATAAGTTAGGCTATTTGTAAGGTGATAATGGAGACGAGAGGCTCAGAAAAACCTTTGAAAATCACACAATGGAGGCTCAGGCCCGAATTTTTCTCCTCTGTAGACCCTGTCCCTTTTCCATCTTTTTTCTCACTTGCTGAGTTTGATTTACTTCACTCTTGATGGTTATTTGGACACAGCAGCATACTTCTTTGCACATTATTGCACAAATTTGTTTTCCTGCATTTTAAATATTAGGCTGGGAAAACTATTATGTGTGCAGTGCTTGTGTGTAGTTATATAAAGGGGGAGGGGAAGAAGGGAGCTTGGGTCGTGTATGAACTACACATGTTGAGAATATTTAGCACGGACTATCTTGAAGCAGATGTGTTTGATGTATTCAAACACGTGCATATTCAAAAATCATGAGAGGTGTTAGGAAAGCTGATCAGTTCTCTCCATACTTCCTGCCCAGAATGTTAGCACAAAGGATCACTTGATGAAATTGAAGGGCAAAGATTTATGAAAGGAGAGGGTACAAAATGAAAGGAAATTCCACTTCACATTACAGTCATTCAACCTTCTGAATCTGTTTCTGTGGAAATCCCCAATTTAATACTGCAGTTGGATTTTAATAAGGTTAATTTTTTGACTGAGTGTACCACTTGTACAAGGTTTAGCTGAGATTAGGATAAAAGTAATAAAATCTCATCTCTGGGTTGTAAACCATCCCTTGGAATGATTAATTTGATTCTGCGCAGAAGGTTGGCAAAGTTATTCAAGGGAGAATTTGGATTTATTTTCCTTCCGTCGAAACAGTGTTTTTGGATCATTATGGAGCTAGAGGAACTTTTTACTTTAGAAAATATTATTCATGACAACCTGAAATCTACTTTATTTAAGAAACTGCTTCACTTAGGCGTTAACTATCATTTCCCAAAGCATTATGGTTGAGTCTCATTATAAGGATTTACACCTTTTACATTATTAAAGTAATGCATGCTAATTTAAGAAAATGTAGAAAATTAGAGAAAAGAGGGAAGGGAAATTGATATCATTCAGACACAGGAGTATGGGTAACTTTTCAATCAATATTTCCCTAATTGCAAATTTCCCATACAAAGGATTTTCTGCTTGCTTGTTGGCTGCCTCACATAAAAGATAAGCATGGTTTTTTAGAATTGTGTGTCTTACTTTTCTGATATTATTTTAACATAAGTATTTTCTGTTTTATTGCATAATCATTATAATCATTTCAATAGTTGTGTAACATTTCACTGAGATCATAAACTGGTTTACTTAACTATTGCACTGTTGTTGAATATTTAACTTGTTTTCCATTTTTGTTATTCTTTAGAATTGTTTCCTTGGAAAAAATTCCTACAAGTGGCATTACCAAATTGAAGAGCATGAATGTTTAAAATGATCTCATTGTTTTGAAATCCAAATAACTTGGAAATAGATTAATAGGTTTGTTTGATTCCATATTTCAATATTCAAATAATTAAGCACTCCTTAAGGTAAGGGAATAGTAAAGATATCTATTGTAAGCCATTTTTTTAGTAGATTGATGTCTGCTCCATCATAAAGATAGGACCTGAGGTCTCCTCTGGTTCCAGTGCCCTTTAATTGCACCCATACCGTGACAAGTGGAGATCATTTTTATGGGACATCAGCTTCCAAACTGGTTTGTTGACTCTTGCTAGCAACCTTTTGTCATTTTTACATAGCAGATTCTCAAATTCCCCTTGTGGAAAACATCTACAATTGCTGCCCTGAAGCTTCTTGATGGTATTTCCCTTTCGCTACTTATGGAAAATTGAATTTACTTTCTTTTTGCCTCTTAGGAGACAGAGTAAACTTACTCAGGGACACTCAAGGGCAAATCTGCCAACATAAATAAAGGGAGTTGGGCTGGATTTCAGAAAGAATATTTTAGAACAGTGGCAGGGGGGGATGTTTTAGATCACGTTAAGCAGATTTGTAAGAAAGAATAATTATACCATATTCAGATCTCCTACCCACAACTTCTTCTCTGAGTGCTCCCCTGTTATAGGAACCAGAAATCCACGAGGGAGGTTCCTGGGCAAGGGATGACAGGCACAGTCCTATCCCTGTCGCCCTGGAGGAGTCCAGGATTAGCACAAAAATGTAAGTAGGAGGTAAAACACCACTTTCTGTCTGTAGGAAGAGCAGGGCTATACTCTTTCTCCTGTTGTCTCAAGACCCTGCTCATTGTCCCCTGGATCTGCTTAAACTCGTGCTGGGGTATGTAATGTCAGCATTTGCAGCAGCCAGCTCCTTTCCACAGGCTTCCCAGGGGAGGAGATGTGTAGACACAGGCTGGGGCTTACAAGTAAGGAGAGTTAAGGTTCTTGGCAAGGGAACTTTAATGGGAAGAAAATAACATCATATTCTAAGTCAATCTGTAGGGAATTTTTTTCAATCAAGTTTTTTTTAATTGTTAAATTTTTAAATAAATTGTCAACCTTTAAAAATTGGGCAAATTAATAGGAAAATTTAGATCTCTTTTTATTTTTTGAAACCCAAAGGCAAACACTAGGCTGCATTTCCCAAAAGTATTAGTCTGAGTAGCAAATTCCCCTGTTACCCCCTTAAACATTCTTTTCTACTTACCATGGTTCCCAGTGTTCCCTATGCATTTTCACCCCTGCCCACTTCAGTCACTTTCATCTGCTGGCCAAGCAGGCACCTGAATTTGTGATCTTCAACATGTAAGAGCCACTTGGGAAGAATGGTGATTTCAAACGTGACAGCACCTTTCCTTTCTCATGGTTGCTATAGTCTCTTTGTTAGGGGCCAATGTCCCTGGCTATTCTAACTCCTTTGACCATAGCAACACTCTCCAAAGCTATTTGCATTAAACTCCACAAATTCTTAGTTGTTCACCTGCATAATCACATGAATGATCCTGTGCACATTAACAATAGACTTGACTTCACAGTTGATTAGAAGTACAGCAAGGGAACTTTTCTTTTTTAACAAACCAAAATTCTGTGGGATGGTTTTGCTCATCGCATCAGTGTGATGCTAATTGAGTAAGAAAGTATAGGTCAGGCACTAAAAGTTGATGCCTATAAGAAACTGTTGGCTATGATTACTTAGCCCTGGGGAATAAAACTCAGGTCCACAATGGGAGCGGTTTCCTTTCCATCGCATCACATTTCACAGTGTATTGATTTTTTTCACCATAGAAAGTTGTAATTTTCATTTGAAAAAAGCTAATGTTAATTTTTAAACAATACTATGACAAGGAGAACGGATTTAACTTTAAATAAAAGTCAGGGTATGATATGTATAGAGCAGGATTTCAGTTTTGCAAGAAATTATTTTATGTGCAGTTTTAAAGTCTGAAAAGGAATCATTTACAATAGCAGTTGCGATAATCTCTAAGTGGTGATCTACAAATAAAATTCCCTTTTTATATTTTTATGTATTTCTAAATTAAGAAATACTTGCTGCCATTATAATATTTTTAATTATGTTAAAATACCTAATTTCAGAATGAGGCTAGATTAACTTATTTGAGCCTTTCTCTCATTGAGTATAATATCCAGCCTCTTTAGAGTATATTTTATTTATTATCTTTAGGTTGTGGCTATTTCTTGGGGTACTGTTGTTCTAGGACTTTTACAATTATATAAATTGAAAATAGTACTCTAAAATCTTTCTTTAAAAAGATATCAGTTGTTATTTTAATGGGACTATGCTCTATATTGATAGAATTCAAAGCTCAGCTCAAATAATTGGATATTATTTCTTCTTGGTAATAAAGGAATTATCTATTTTTTTTTTTTAAGAGAGGACAATGACAGAGAGAGAGAGAGAGACAGAATCAATTTTTATTTGGTTTTTCACATGGCTTTCGCTGCTCTGACAGTTGTGTAAGTGGGTGCTGGGGTTTGAACCCATGTACTTGCGCACGCTGAGCAAGCGCTGTAACTGCCGAGCCACCGCTCCAGCCCTGAGGAATTATCTATTTTTAATGTCTCCTGGTGACATGAGGCCAGCCCTTTTCACAGGCAACACAACTGAAGAAATACCAGGAGGCAGGAGCAAGGGGGAAACCAGGTGTCTGATATTTATAAGCCTGTGGTCCTTTTCAGGTAAATTGTGATTCTCCCTCACTCTTTTCCTTCTCATTTTTACATAAGATGGATTCATAAAAACAGCAAACGCAGCTGGTATAGAAGGTAAACACTGCCATCTTCATAGCTTGTGCTGTGTGGCCAAGTCGGGGTTTTTTGTTTTGTTTTGCTCTGTTTTTGCTAAGTAGTTCTAACAATAAAATGAGAAACAGCGCAGATTACAAGGAAAGCACCGTTAAAGTGTGAATTTTATGTAAAAACACTTTCTTTCATTTTATGAGAAAAAATAAACATTACATTAATGAATATTTATTACTTTCAACTCTAATAGATATTGAATAATATTTACTATCATGAAAACCAGACATGAGAATTTTAAAAAATAGACATCACATTCTAACAATATCCATTAAAATATTTCAGTTTCATATTAATAGAAAAAGATCTCAAAGGGAGAGAGTGTTCCAGAACCTTTCAGTAATTTATTTATTTTACCGAGAGAGAGCACTGCCTTGGATCAAAGCTAAGCTAATTACCAGAATGTATTTAGACATCCCTAAACAGAGGTTGGGATCTTTATAAACATCTCTTGCATTCTTGTCTGGAAATGAAACAGGGCTATACATTTAGAAAACCGTGTGAAGCATTCTTACCAAATCACTGAACAAAACTGAAATGACTTAACTGAAACTTTCTGCCTCAGGTATCAGTTGTGTCCTGGTGCCCACAGCGCTCTGCGTGCCCGATGGGCACTCTAGCTTCTCTCCCTGGCTTCATCTCTTTCTCAACCACTACTTCAAAAGCAGATGATAGAGGCCATTCTCCAAGGCTTATGTTCTAGTTGAAACTATTAGTACTTTTTTTTCCTTCTTATTCTGTTTTGCAATTTAAGGAGGAAAAAAAAGTGGAACTCTTTTTCCCAAATCCTTGCATTCCTTTCAGCTGCAGATGGGGCCACCTGCAAGCCTTTCTGCTCACCCTCCTTTTCCACAGAGGGGAAAAAGGCAGGCATTGTGTTTCCCACTCCATGGCCTCTCCTCCTAGATCCTATTGAAGGACACCCCAGAAACACAATTGTCGCATTTTAAGCAAGTAGGTGGAAAGGGAGAATTAGAAATTTCCAATCTTTTATTCTAATCAAGGAATATTTTATTTTGCCAGCTCCCCTCTGGTGGAAAAGGTGTCCCTGTCAGACAAAACTTTCTCCCTTTGTGGCAGGGAGGCCCTGGGGTTACATGAAGACAGACAGAAATGGACCAGAGCTTGCTGCTCGTTCCTTCGTTAATTCAATGACCATGAAAAGTAAACTTTCCTGACACAGTTTTGTGGTTCACTGCTTTTATTCCCCCTGTCCTCTCTGATCACAGAACAACTTTTAACTCTACCTCAATAATTAGTCAGCCTCAGACAGCTGAAATTCAAGTCCCCCTGAGAGGTGGTAACAACATTTTAAAGAGCTATGACTAAAACCATTAGCCTATGCCACATTTTAAGAAGTTTTTGAAATTCCTTCTTTTTCCTTCAAAATTCTTCTACTTTGAAGAAATCAGAAACTCAATAGAGTAATGAATACTTAATTCTTGATTCCTAATTTGCTCAGGTCAACTAAATAATCTAGTTTACGAAGAAAAATGAACCATTTACTCTGCCCATAACAATCTAATTCCTAAACCCACTGGACTTTCAATACTTTTCCCTAAGAATCTATTGGTCTCAGGCAAAATGCCAGTACCATACTAAAAATCCTGAAAAACAGATTGGTGATGAAGACAAAAACCATACTCTACCTTGGAGACTAGCATTTGACATTCCACTTGCCCCATGGATGAAGGCTGGCTTCTCATGCAGCCTTCTCTGGCAGAAACCGTGCTTTAAATATCCTGGTTTAACTGATGGATTTCAAAATCACTAACAAGGCCAATGTGGGGGAGAATTTATGAACTAATCAGTTCCCTCCATCATTCTCTTTCTCAAAAGCTCATCTCCTGGGTCTGTTTCTTTAAACCAGCACCCAGTACCCCAGGACTCCTTGCCAATCCTCCATCTGCTTCTATAACTCCCTGCTCCAAACATGCTGGTTCTCATTCCTTTTGCTGCTGAACTTGTGGACTCCCCCACTTCTCTTGAAACATGTCAAAGATTCCTGCCATTTTCCAGGCGAGGCACTTGGCACACACCATTAATCTAAGACTCTAATCCTAATTCAAGCTTTAGAAAAGAGTTTGAGAGAACCTGTAACTCTTCTCTAATTTCAAGAGTCTCCAAGAGATGATATACCATCTTCACCCAAATAAGCCCCATCACAAGAAGAAGGTGGCTACCAATTTCTCCCATGAAGTGGGTTGACTCTGCCTGTATGTGTGTAGGAAACTGAGTTGAAGTTAGTAAACCTAGTATTTACCCTGACCTCAAATTATTTACTTGGAGATCTTATTGATGCTTCTTTTCTGTCATGCTTTATAAACACAATTCTCTAAATTTATTTATGCTTTTCCTTTTTCAGCTACAAGAGCCATTCTCAACTGCACTCACTCCGCATATGTGTCATGATCTGTTGTAAGATGTCACAAGAAATTTGTTACCAGTAATAGTTTCTCAGGAGCCCACAAAGTATTTGCTTTTCTTTTTCTAAGAGGAGAGGTTTTCTGGTATAGCAACCATGTCACAGCTAGAATAATGCTGCCAGTGCCCTTGGGAGTATGATGCACTTGTGAAAGCCATCTTCCATGGATGATAAGGAAGAAAAAAATATTTATGCACTTTGTGCTATGGCACTGGGGCCAGTAATTGAATAAGAGGGAGATTATTGGATCATTTATTCCAATGAATTCCTATTTGATTAAAGCTTGTACCTAGAGGAGCAAGGGAGACAATGCCCAAGGAGGAATAAGGCATGACAGTGACTGTAGCCTAAGAACACACGGAGTCAAAAAGGGGCAGCTGATTGCTGCCAGAGGAGAAAGCAAGCCCAGTGTTGCCTGCACTTCCTGTTTGCTTGTTTGTTTTTCCAAAGAAATGGGAAATGCTAATTTTAATGTAGAATCTCTTCATTTGTAAACATGAGTATACAGGTAAAATACAGAACCTAATTCACAATTTGTTAAACTCTGTTTAGGTCTAACGATAAACAACCAGCCAGATTAGTCCACAGTTTGCTGTGGACTCTGAATTAAATAAATCATTAATGAATAAGATACAGTTGGACTTCATTTGGTATTCAAAGGTGAGTGAGATCTGGTCCCTGGTTGGGAGAGACTGATAAGGGAGAAGAGGAAAGCACCAAGGTTGGGTAACATCAGGCAAAATATGGTAAACGGCTTTAGTTGAAATCCAAACCCATTTAGCTGGGAAGCAGAGCAAAGCACATTGAGAGCTTCTTTCTTATCCCAACATTTCTCTGCAAACTTAGGTGGGCTTCTAAGTTTGGCAATGGAGTTCTCCTCCAACAGAAATATCCACCCACAGCTCCACCTCCACCAGAGATTCAAGAACAGACCGGGATTTCTTAATTGAGACCATCATTAGCCACATCAGCTAATGTGTGGGCACAGCCCCACACGGACAAAAGTTGAGAGTAAATGACATATTTACATAGAAGAGGAGAAAATGCCTTTTCTCCAGCAGCTGCAAACCCCAGCACAGGATGCGCAGCGTGGCCAGTAAACTGTGGGATGGCTTCTTATCCTCACCATGCCTCTGCTGGCCACCCTTCCTTCCCCAGGAACATCATGCAGGGCACATTTGCCAATTTGCTCAGTTCCTCACTACCTAAGCGTGCACCTCCAGATGTCTTTTTTTTTTTTTAAGCCTGATAAAGTGTGCACTGTTTGAAAATTATTTTCCTGCCGTCTTCCTACCTGCCGTGTGGATGGAAATCAGGAACCCTTGGGATGTGGAGCTATTTAAAAATAAATGTGGCATATGTAACCATAGCAAGCGATTATATCAATTCTAAATGGACTTTGCCCTAAGAAAAATAAAAAGCCAAGCTTTGGGGTTTTATTTCATTTACCAGAACCCAAGTGAATTGAGCATGATTGAAGTGCCCGTGTTTGGCTGGGCTCCTCTCTGTAATGCTGGCTTGTTGGACTAGTTTGAGTGGACCCAGCTGTAAAACTAAGAAGCCCCTCTGGACACAATCTCTTCCCAGATGCTGAAAATGCCTCCTCTTTGAGAAACTGGAGGAATAATTCTGCTCCAACAATAGGACATTCTTTCTTCTTGAAGGTTTTATTTTTTCAGGGACTAGGAATGGAGCAGGAGGTTATTCTCTGCCACGAGGCAATGCCTAGAGCAGGGACAAAGTCCTAACCTAGTTAGGAGACTGGGAATTTGATCCAGCACCCCAAAGAAAAAAACATTTTATGTTTCTCGTTAGACACAGCATCCTTGTCCCTACAGCCCCTCTGCTCTACTGTGTGTGTGCGTGTGTGTAATGCATGCGTGTGTGTCAGTGCTTCCAGATGGGGACGGGCATCACTAAGACTCTTGGAACCAGACTTTATTTTTATTTCTAAGGGTATCTCACTTAGAAACCCTAGTGCTGAAATATTTCACCAGACCACATTACAATAGCATGGATTATGCTGTGGGAGATGCTAACTTTCTTTTCCTGCACAATACTTTGCAGACTGGTGGGTAGCCATGACCTCTGGCAGAAACATTATCCTGTCTTTATTTTTCTCTCAGGGTGTATTCAGTAGTTTTTTCACACAACCTTGTAAAATGATGTCTCCCAGTTTTATTTTAGCTTATCACTTAGTTTGAAAGTCTTGCTTCTTGATTCAATTTGAACAACTGTGAGAGTTCAGATTGAAACAAAACAAAAAAGCATTACCTTTCCATCTGATGTTGACTTTCAAATTGGCTAGTGGGCTCCAGGGATTCAACAGAAGATGTGTCGTATCTTCTTGTGAGGATCATTTTTTTTCCTTCCTTTTTAATAGAAAATTTCTGACTTAGACAAAGAGGCCAAGAAAGTCTGTTGAAAAAACCAGAACATCTCATGTGGCTATTCCAATGGAAAACAAAAAAGAAACATAAGCCTTGTGCAGAACCTCACTCCCTAGGCAGGAACCATGAACTTATGAAGTTAGGAGTGGTAATTCAGCTCACTGGGGAAGCTAAAATAATTAAATGAGTGTTACAAAATCCGACTTGGAATGGGTTTAAGCTGTCACTAGGGATGTACAACCCCTTCTTTGAGAAGAAGGTGAAAATATGCATTCCAATGGCAAATAAGAAAGCTTTCAAGGGCCGCAGGTATAGCTCAATGATAAAGTGCTTCCTTAGCATGAACAAAGCCCTGGGTTTGGACTCTAGCACTGCAAAAACCAAAACAAAAAGAAAGTCAAAAACAAAACCCTTTCAATTTGATTCTGTATCTCTTTAGATCATTTGCTATTTTCTATCTGTCATATTTGAGCTTATCTTCCTTACTCCAGCAATAAAGAAGCAATGCTATAGCTTGTTAGGTTAAAGTTGTGAAGGAAGTATGTACCTAGCTGAAGGAAGCCTGTCGTTATTTTTCTTAATTATTCCAGATATGTCATCTCCGATACCATCCATTCTTTTGTAACTGTGAGGAGAAAATTGAATAACCACCCATTTCCCGAGAACCGCTTTAAAAAGTTTGCAGTCAATTTTTTCAGATGACTGTGAAACAATTCAATGATATGGGTAAGCTTGCAGGATGATAGGAGACCCATTACGTGTAATCAGGAAAAAAAATATTGTGGTGTATACAGGCAGACCGTTTCACATAGTTCTGTTAGTTTAGGTTAAGAAATGTTTTCTCTCAGGAAACGCCTTTAAACCAGGGCTACATTTTATTTAATGATGTGGAAAAATTCCACAAAATATCCTTATGAGAAATGTATTTAATTTTCTCTTTTTAAGCCAGTCAGCAAGTAAAGTGAGCGGCATATTGCTCGCATTACTAACACCGCCTGGCAGAGCGGATTGAAATATGCCTGGTCATGCACATTCGGAGGTAATGTTAGTTGGGAGCACTGGTATGGTTGCTTAGCACTTTCCAGAAACTGATTAACTTCAGCTGCTGAAGATTCCAGCCAAGATATTGACAGATGTTGAAACCCAGAGTAAACTCCCCTTGCCTTTTTCTGTCCCTGAGTACAAAGGAATAAACAGAAGTGCATCTTGCCATCACTAAACAAGAGCCTCGCCTTCTCCCAGCTTTAATGACTGCACTGAAGAAAGCATTTGTGCTCTGATCTCAAAGAGCAGTCATCAGCCTTGGCATCAGCTGGGTAGGCGGGGGAATAAAAAGGCTCAGGAAATATAGCTGAGCTCTAAGTGTGCACCTTACCTCCTCCCACTCTGCCTACTATCCTAACTCAATTTATCTTGTTCAGGGTTTAATCACAAACAGGTCAGTCTCCGTCCTTCCCTGGGTCATTCAGTTTCCTTTTCTGCCCTTTGGTGGAGGCGGATTGCTCCCTCTGCTCTATAAACACTACGAGGCAATAATGACATTCTCAAAATATGTGGGATTTGGTTATGAAAACCACTGGGTTGACAGTGATAAAACGGTGTGCTAACTTATCTTTCTCCTCTATATTTACAATTTGCAAACTCTAATTTTTACCTAGGTAAAAAGTAAACTGTAAAGATAGGCTGATTTTTGATAGAGGCAAGTGTGATAGAAAAAATTCTTGGTGCAAATGAAACGTATCTGATTTTTTTAATATTTCCACTCTCATTTGACCTTCACTTTTGCTTCCAGCTCAAGGCTACCTGCTGGAACACTACAAAGAGAATGTGTGTTTTTCAGAAGTCAGATATGCAAGGGAAGATTTTTATGGGCAGGGTTGCTTAGGCATTTTAATTATATTGAAGCTATCACAGGATAACGTTTTTTTTTATAGAATCAACTTCCATAGATTTTAAAGATATACACTGATCCTGAAGTTCATACATGGTCAGTAAATTAATAGAAAGTCTAAGTATGAACTAAAGATATGAGCACAATAAATTGGCAGTCCTTGATTCTGGCAAAGACATTAGCTGTGCTTATTTATTGATCCCCCACCCCAAGGTTAATTGTTGGATTTGTCAGTGTGCTAGTAACTCTTAAGAAGATGTCAGCCATCAGTTAAAAATGAAGTATCTCTGTTACATGGGAAGAGCTTCTGCCCTCCAGACTGCTGATTGACATTAGACCATGGGTGTGCGACTGGTACAGCAGTCACTTGAAGCTGAGTGTCTGACCTTATCTTAATCCAATGAGAACAGAAAGGAACCAGTGCCCTGCAACATCTCTTTGACCTGGAGACAGATGTTATCTCACACTCAGCAGAGGTCATTTTACACACAGCTTTTGGTTCCCTAGGAAATATGCTGACCTTTCTGACCAAAACCAGAAGCTTCTCCTGAAGGAAAATCTTGCAAGAGAAATAAATACCTGCCATGAATGGCCACACTTTGCTCCCCATCACCAGGTATCTGTTTGTTTTTTTTTCTTTTTTTAATTTTTTAATTTTCAGGAAGAGTTTTATTCATCTCATTTTTTTTCTAAATTAGTTACACATAGTAGCTGGGTTCCTCCCAACAAACCCATCCATGCATGGAAGTTAATTTCAGTTCATGGTCCCCCCCACCTTTTCCTCCACTGTTTTTCCTCTCATCACCCCTCCCTGCCCCCATTTGCCTTCCTTTGCTCTACTTGACTTCCTTTCGCTTGTCTATCAATTTATATGTGATTGGTTCTTTATGTTATTCTATCCTTCCCTCTCCCTTTCTTTTATGTCACTGTAGCTTCTGTATATGAGAGGAAACATTCAACCTTTGAGTTTCTGAGTCTGGCTTATTTAACTTAGCATGATATTCTCCATTTCCGTCCATATACTGGCAAATGTTGTAATTTCATTCTTTTTAATAGCTGACTAGAACTCCATCGTATGTATATATACCACAATTTCCTAATATGTTCATCTACTAAAAGGCGTCTAGGTTGATTCCATAATTTAGCTATTGCGAATTGTGCTGCTATAAACATTGATGTAGCTATGTCGCTGTAGTTTGCCGATTTTAGATCTTTTGGGAAAATATCCAGGAGTGGGATAGGTGAGTCATATGATGGTTCTATCCCTAGTTTTTAGAGTAATCACCACGCTGCTTTCCTGAGTGGTTTTCCTAGTCTGCAGTCCCACCAACAATGTACAGTGTATCTTGTTCTCTACAACTTTATTTTTGTTCGTTTTGTTGATCATTGCCATTCTGATTGGAGTGAGATTAAATCTTAGTGTAGTTTTGATTTGTATTTCCCTGATTGCTAGAGGTGTTGAATATTTTTTCGTATATTTGTTGGTCATTTGGTTTTTTTTTTTTTCTTTCTTTCCTTCTTTTTAACAGAGAGAGGGAAAAGGGATAGAGAAAGAGGGAATCAATTTTATTTATTCATCTGGTTTTTGTTTGTCCAACACTTTTGTATGTGGTGCTGGCATTCGAACCCATGTCCTTGTGTGTGCCAGGCAAGTGCTCCAACCACTGAGCAACTGCTCTAGCCCCATGTATTTCTTCTTTTGAGAAGTTTCTGTTAATTTTTATTTTTTGGCCTATTTATTGATTGAGTTATTTGTTTTTTGTTTGTTTTGATTTTTATTTGTTTTTTTTCCAGTTCTTTGTATATTCTGGATATTAATCCTCTATTGGATGGGTAGATGGCCAAGATTTTCTCCCTTGCTTAGGCTCTCTCTTCATGCTGTTAATCATTTTCTTTGCTGTGCAGAAGTTTTTTTTTTTTTTTTTTTAAGTTTGATGACATTCCACCTATTTATTCTTGGTTTTATATCTTTTGTTTTAGGGATCTTATTAAGGAATTCAGTGCCAACACCTATATGATGGAGTGTTGACCCTATGTTTTCTTCTAGCAGTTGTAAAGTTATAGTCTAATTCCCAAGTCTTTAAGCCATTTTGGTTTGATTTTTGTGCAGAGAGATAGTTATCTATTTTCATCTTTCTACATATAGCTTTGTGGTTTTCCCAGCATCATTTAAAAAAAAATCTCACCAGCTATTTTGTTTCAATAGCAGTTAGTATAATTTCTAGTTGGCCATTGGCTCCATAATATAACCGGTGGGTTCCAGGTAATATTAGTGAGCAAGGAAAAAAACATAATTTCTTTTGTGAATAATCAATAGATACCCTAATGTTGATGTTAGCTTAGGTTATCTATAAGAAAGATTGATAAATTTACACTTATGAGGCATATATAATTAATGATCATAAAATATATGACACCTCTGATTTTCCTACTATAGTCTTTCACACAATAGCCTATTCTTTAACTTTATGCAGGATAAAATACTCATTCTTTTTTTCTTTTTTTGCTAATTTTTCCTCATTATTAATTTCATACAGTGTTCTTTTCCCCCTTTATTCTCCTTAGCACATACAGGTTAAAATATGGAGTTGCTCTGATTTCATTGAGCGTTTGAATAGCTCAATAAAGTGTCTCATAATTTTTCTCTATTGCAGAATAAAATAATGCTAGACTGTTCAATTTCATACCATGTATTGGGCCATCCATCTTACATTCTCTATTTGGAGTCCTAACCCAGCGTGTTTGCCTGAACTCTTATTATGCTTGGCTATTCTAAATCTTTTTGAGTAAGGTCATCACAATTAATTATACTGTTTAATATAGTAGTTTATAAATGTTCTAATATTGGTATATTACAGTGCTTTGTTTCAATCATCTTTCCTAATTATAGATATAATATATATTCATTGTAGGAAATTTGGGGAAAAAACAAAAACAAATACAAATAACTTGTAGAAAGTAATTTTAGATTATTTTCCTCCCATTTTCATGTCCTTCCCCAGAAACAATTTAAATCGAATATTGATTTTTATTTTTTTCTTTCAGAATTGATAAGTGCATACTGATTCAATTAGTCTTTGAAACAAGTGTTTTAGAATTCAAGAAGCTGAGTTTTTTAATTTCTTATATCCCCTGAGTACAGAACAACTTTCTAATTTCCCAAAATAATTCCTGTGGACTAATAGATGATGGGACCCAATTTCAATTCTTAAACCTTTGTTCAAGGGGAAACTCCCAGTGGAGCTAGACATTTAGGTAAGAGCCTAGCACTGAGGCTCCATTTCGTGTCTGGACCAATACTACGGCCATTCACAAGCAAGCCCTCCTGGGGCCTCACAATGAATACCATCTGGCTTTGGAGAGTTGAAATACTTTCACGTCTTGAATGCTACATAATGACTTCCTGGAAGATTTTATTTTGTATCAATGTTGTACTAAAAGTGATTGCAGGATAAATTTTTGTTCTACCTCAAACTTCTTTTGTTGAAATTGCATCTCTTAAATTATCAACTCTGTATCCTATTCTTTGTGAGATTTATCTTTAGCAACATAGGTTTTTATCCAGCTCTGGAACTATAATATGTAGTTTTCATTAAGTTCCGAACAATCCGTTTTGTGCATTCTCTGTTGATTCAACTTATCCCATCTGAATTTAATTCTTGTATTTAATAATCCAATGTCTACAAATATTCCTGATAGATTTTCATTTTCTACATTACATTTTATTTCTATTTAGTTCTTTTTTCTCCCTAAAGCACTCATTTCTCAATTTCATCACACAAGAATTGCTTTCTTGCCCTTATATTTTACTTTGTGAAAGTTTAGTGACCTTCAATGCCTTTAACTCACATTCTTATACAACTTCATGACTTATTCTAGGCTGCTGGGTTTTGTCTATTTGTTTTGGGGTTTTTTTGTGTGTATCTTCTCTGTACTAAATTTGTCCATGGTCTGTTGCTACTGTTGCTTATCATATCAAGGATTACAGAAATATAAACTCTGGGCACTGAAAAACCTTCTTTCTCTAAGGTCTATCTGACTTAGTATTTCTTGATCATTTTTGCTTTATTCCAATCGATGTGCCTAAACTGTAAAATCATTGAAGGCAGAGACTGCTGTTTATTAATATTAATCTAAATATCCCCAGTTCCTAGCACACTACCTGACATACATGAACTACCTAGTAAGTTCTGCAATAAGAGTGAATATGGGTGCTGGAGCAGTGGCTCAGAAGTTGTAGTGCTTGCCTGGCATGTGCAAGCATGCACATTCAAACCCTAGCACCATTTATACAACAAAGTGTTGGAGCAACGAAAGCCACATGGAAAACTAAATACAACTGAAGCTCCCTTTCTCTTGTTCACTGTCCCTCTCTCTTAAAAAAAAAAAAAAAAAGTGAATAGGGGTGCCGGTCAGGCCTTTTTCTGGTCCAGGCCTAACAGGCACCAAGGACACCCCTGGGTAGGACCCCTGTGCAGTTGCTCAAGGCTTGGACCCAGGCCTCTTCTGGTTCCATGTGGCATGAACCTGGGACAGACCAGAGGAGGAACCCCACCTGGAGCAGCTCCCTCTCATACAATACCAGCCAAGCCTCCTCTTCTGGCCCTGGCTAGGCAGACACCCACGACAGGCCTGGATAGGACCCCTACCCAGAGCAGCTCCCTTAAAGCAGAGACCAGCCTCTTGTCTGGGCTCAGCGTGCACCCAGGACAGCCTGGGGTAGCATCTCTGCCTAGAGCTGCCCCTGCCCAACTAAGGCACTGGCCCAGAACTCTTCTGCTTCAGGGTGCAGCATGTGCCTAGGACATGCCCCAGTAGGAACCCAGTCTGGAGCAGCAGCTGTCCTCCCAAAATGCTGGCCTAGACCTCTTCTGGTCCTGGGCCCAGCAGGTGCCCAAGACATCCCCATGTAGGACCCCCACTCAGAACATCCCACACCCAGCTGATGCACCAGTCCAGGCCTTTATTCCCGGGCCTGGCAGACACCAAGATACCCCTGAAGACCCCTGCCAAGCTGCACTGCATACCTGCAAGTCCAGATAAACTGGGCTGGTACCTGCCATCAAGGATCTTAGGTTCCATTGTGAGCCATTGGCAGGCTGGTTCAGGTACATCCTGCGCTTCTGGAACCCTAGTAACTAATTATGCACCTCTACCACCGTGCTTCAACAATCCAGCAGGCAGCTCCACACCCCCAGCAAGTTGCAGGTCAGTGCCCTTGAGCCTAGATCCAAAGGTGCAGCAAAAGGAGGCTGCAAGCAGAAACAGCTTTCTGGAAGAAGGTGTTCATCAAATGGGTGGTGTTTTACCCCACCTTTTGACTTTCAAGGAAGAACCACCTGGAGACCTGCCTTGTTTTGCTGTGGGGAATCTTAATTTAGAGATCAAAAAGAAGCTCTTGAAAAATAAAGAATCAAACTACAAAAGGTTTGCCTCAAACCCACAATTCCTGGAGCCCATGGGTAGGGAACGAGATGAAAACCTAGAAATAATTATCAGTGATCTGATTACTAAAAAGAACAATGAACTAAAGGAAGATATAATGAAGGGAGTAAGTGAGAAAACTCAAGAGATGAAAAACTCCATTATCAATGAAATAGATAGGGCTGGAGTGGTGGCTCACCGGTTTCGGCGCTTGCCTGGCAAGCATGAGGACCTGGGATCAAAGCCCAGTACCACATACACAACTAAGTGTTGGAGCAACTAAGGCCATGTGAAAAACTAAATAAAGTTATTTAAAAAAAAAAAAGAAAGAAATAGATAAACTGAAAAAGGTAGCAACAGAGCTGAAATATTTAGTCAATCACATTAGAGGAATGATGGAAGAATTTAATAATAGACTAACTTCTATGGAAAACAGAACCTCAGCTCTTGAAGAAAGAATATCCAACAATGAGGATAGGCTGAGTAAGCTTAAATGCATGGATGACAAAAGAAAAAAAACTCACACAGCATTAGCAGATTTTCAAAATGTCTGGGATGAAATCAGAAGAAACAATGTAAGAGTGATTGGAATATAAGAAACTGAAAGGCAAACAAATGACATAAAGAAAATTCTCAAAGAAATAGTTAAAGAAAAATTTCCCCAAATTATACTCATCCAGGAAGCATATAAGACATCCAAAAGGCCTAATAAAAAGAGAAGTTCACCAAGTCACATCATATTCAAAATGTATAACAGGGAAATCAAGGAAAGAATATTAAAAACTACAAGACAGAAACACCAAATCACATACAGAGGAAAATCAAAAAGGATCATGTCTGACTTTTCAGCTTGGACTGAAAAGAGGCAAGAAGATCCTGGAAGGAGATCTTTTAATGTCTGAATGGCCATAACCTGCAGCTGAGAATAGTATACCAAAACTCAGCTTTAAATGGGAAAATAAGACCATTTCATGATAAGAACAAATTGGCAGCATTCATAAAGAGCATAAAACCAGCAACACAAAGAATCCTCAAAGATAAATACCAAATAGAAGAATAAGCAAACTCTCCTCAAAATCCATAAGGAAACTCAATAAAAGTACACACTCTCAAAAGACAAGAAAGCACAAAATTCATTAATAAAACATGATGATTATGAACCACAATCACATAATTTTACTAACACTGAATGCGAGTGGTCTCAATGTAACTATCAAAAGAGACAGATTAGTGAATTGGATCAAAAAACAAAATTCAACAATACGCTGCTTACAAGAGACCCACCATACAGCCATTGACATTCACAGATTGAGGGTGAAAGCATGGAAAAAAATCTACCAGGCATATGGCCCAAGAAAGCAAGATGGAGTTGTAAAACTTACATCACACAAAGTAGATTTCAGACATAAATTAATCAGAAGAGACAAAGGAGGCCACTAAATCCTAGTAAAAAGGAACAATACAACAGAAAGATACAACCATAGGAAATATATACTCTCCAGAAGTCAGTGCTCCAAACTACATGGAAAATCACTCCATGACATAAAACTACATGTAGCCTCAATACAATAATACTGGTAGACTTTAATACTCCTCAATCACCAATAGAAAGATCATTGAAACAAAAACAAAACAAAACAAAACAAAACAAAACAAAAAACCAATGAAGAGATCACCAGTCTAAACAACTCCATAAATCAAATGGACTTAACAGACATCTATTGAATATTCCACTCCAAATTGGCTGAGTATACCTTCTTCTCAGAAGCACTTGGATGCTTCTCCAAAACAGATCAAATTCTAGTTCACAAAGGAAATCTCAGGAAATATAAAAAAAATAGGTATTATTCCATGTATACTATCAGACCATGATGCCATGATAAATTAATGGCAAAAATCATAACACAAAACACACATACACATGAAGATTAAATAATACCCTGCTAAATGAAGAATGGAGCCAAGAAAACATGACAGCAGAAATCAAGAAATTCTTAGACGAGAATAAGAATGAAGATACAACATATTGAAACCTTTGGGACAGCATTACGGCATTCTTAGGAGGAAAATTTATAGTACTGAGAGCCTACATCAAAAATCAGGAGAGATCTAGAGAAAATAAGCTTATGCTTTACCTCAAATCCCTACAAAAGGAAGAACAATCTTAGCCCAAACCCAGAAGAAGACAGGAAATAAAATCATCTGTGAAATCAAAGAAATGGAGAACAAAAAAATCAATAAAAGGAATTGACTAAACAAAGAGCTGGTTCCTTGAAAAAATAAATAAAATTGATAGAATCCTAGCTAATCTCACTAAAAGAAGTGAGGAAATGAAGCAAATCAACAAAATTACCAATGAAAAGGGAATGATCATCACTGACCCTATGGAAATCAAACGGATATTTTCAAAAACTATACTCCTCTAAATTAGATAATCTGGAAGATGTGGACAAATTTCTGTCACCCAAGTTGACACAGAATGATTTTGAAATTCTAAACAGCCCAATAACAGGCACTGAAATTCATATAGCAATAAAAAGCCCTCCAAAGAAAAGCCCAGGACCTGATGAATTCCCCGCTGAGTATTACCACACCTATGAGGAGGTGCTAACACCTCTCCTTATTAAGCTATTCCAAGAAATTGAAAAGGAGAGAAACTCTCCCAAAAACTTTTTATGAGAAACCATAACTCTGGTGCCAAAACCCAAGAAAGACACATCAAAAAAAGAAAATTACAGACCAATATACCTGATGAACATCAATGCAAAAATCCTTAATGAAGTTTAGCAAACCATATTCAAAAACACATTAAGAATATACACATCATAATCAAGTGGGCTTCATTCCAGGGATGCAAGGCTGGTTCAATATGTGCATAATGATAAATGTGATTCATCGCTTAAACAGAATTAAGGACAAATAACATATGATCATCTCAATTGATACAGAAAAGGCCTTTGATAAAATTCAGCACCCATTTATGCAGAAAACCCTAGAGAAAATAGGGATCAATGGATTTTATGTTAACTTAGTAAAGGCCATATATGCCAAACTCTCAGCTAGTATAATATTAGATAGAGAAAAGCTGAAAGCATTTCTACTAAACTCAGGAACAAGACAAGGCTGCTTGCTCTCACCATTTTTATTCAATATAGTCCTCAAGACCCTAGCTGGAGGAATCAGGCAAAAGAAGTAAATCAAAGGAATAAGAATAGTTAGAGGATATCAAGTCAAACCATCCCTTTTTTCTGATGACATGATCCTAGATCTGGAAGATCCAAAAGCTCCAACTGAAAGTTGCTTGGGCTTATAAACAGATATAGCAAAGTAGCAGGCTACAAAATCAATACCCATAAATCAATAGCATTCTGATATGCTAACAATAACAGGGCAGAAGAAGAAATCAGAAAATCGGTCCTATTCACAATATCCACAAAAATTTAAAAAATGCTTGAGAATTAATCTAACAAGGGAAATAAAAGACCTCCACAATGAAAATTATTGAACACTGAAGACAGAAATTCAAGAAGACCTGAGAAGATGGAAAGATGTTCCATGTTCTTGGTTAGTCAGAATTAATAAATTAAAGTGGCAATTCTGCCAAAAGCACTATACAGATTCAATGCAATCCCCATCAAGATTCCAATATCATTCTTTACAGATATAGAAAATGCAATTCTCTAATTCATTGGGAACAATAAGAAACCCAGAATAGGCAAAACATTACTAAGCAAGAAAGACAAAACAGGTGGTTTGGCAATACCAGATCTAAAATTATACTACAGAGCTGTAATAACAAAAACAGCATGACACTGACATCAAAATAGGAATAATGATCAGTGGAATAGAATAGAAGATTCTGAGACAAACCCACAAATCTTTAAACATCTGATCTTTGACAAAGGGAGCAAAAATATAGCTTGGAAAAGAGACAGCCTATTCAACAAATGGTGCTGGACAAACTGGACAGCCATATGCAGACAACTGAAATTAGACCCTTATCTCTCACCCTGACAAAAAATACAATCAAAATGGATCAAGGAACTGAGAATTAAACCAGCTACTGTACAAATTCTAGAAAAAAAATTAGGACCAACTCTCCAGTATATGGGTGTAGGCGACGGCTTTCTCAAGAAGATTCCCAAAGTGAAAGAATTAAAGTCAAGAATTAATTAGTGGGATGCCATTAAATTAAAAAGCATTTGATCAGTCAAGGAATTGGTCATAACTGTCAAAAGAGAACCTTTAGAATAGAAGATAATCATGGGCTGTGATTCCTTTGACAGAGGACTAATATCAAAATTTACAAAGTACTTGAAAAACTTAATACAAAAAACACTAACAATCCAATCAATATATGTGCCAGAGAGATAAACAGAAACTTCTCAACAGAGGAAACAGAGCAAGCCAATGAATATATGAGAAAGTGTTTTAAATTAGTAGTAATCAGAGAAATACAAATCAAAACTACATTAAGATTTCACCTCACTCCAGTCAGTTTGGCAAAGATGAAGAATGTAAACAATAATGAATGCTGGAGAGGTTTTGGAGGGATAGAAACACTAGCACATTGCTGGTGGAACTGTAGAGTGGTCCAACCACTCTGGAAAGTGGTATGGAGAATCCTCAAAAAATTTGGGATGGATCCACCTTATGAACTAGCTATCCCTCTTCTGGGTGTTTTCCCAGAGGAGTTAGAATCAGCACATTACAATGACACAGCAAAATCAATATTCATAGCAGCTTAATTTATAATAGTTAAATTATTGACTCAACCCAGATCCTCCTCACTGGGTGAATGGATCCAAAAGCTCTGATACACACACACACAAACACACACACACACACCTACACACACACTTACACATAATGCAGTACTATTCAGCTATTCGAAATGAGGATATTGTAGCCTTTGAAGGTATATGTATATCAATGAAAGAAATCATGCTGAGAAAAGTTAGCCAAACCCAGAGAGTCAAGGGTTGAATGTTTTCCCTCATTTATGGAGGCTGAAGCTAAGCCCAGGCCAGGGTGAGAGGTAGTCAGACTCATGTATTGGACCCACTAAGGGCACAGGGAAACACATAATTGGACCACATAATCTAGGGGAACCATATACATGTGTTGGGGAGAGAGGGAGGGGAGAGGTGGGGTGATGGGAGAGTAAGGGAAGATAGGAAAGGGTCTAAGGAGACAATCAACAATGTAACATACTCTTTACGCCCCTCCAAGAAGTCTAATAATACTTACGCAATCATTTAATTCTGAAAAATTCACAATCATATATATGTTATATATATATATATGTATATATACAAATATAAGATTTATCTATTATAGGATCATAATAAAGGAGAATTAAGAGAGTGGGGTGTGGGCCATGTGTTGGTAACAATGGTTCTCTGGCCAGCAGCAGCATCTAGAATATTATCAGAAATCCTAGTTATCAGGTTCAGCCCAGATTTATGCAGTTAGATCTCTTATCTATCCATCCGTACCTGAAACTCTGCAGATGAGGCCAGAAATCTTTGGTTGAAAATCCCTCTGGGTGATTCTAATGTACACTGAAGTTAGGAGGCACCGGATTCTCTCAGGGAGAATGGCAGGAGCTGCCTTTCCCTAACTCCATAACTGTACTCCAGCAGTCTCATATTTGGTAAAAGTGCCACACTGCAGCTCCCAGTCAAGAGTCCAAAAGGCATAGCCTGAAGCTCTCTGAACCCTCCTCAAAGCTTCTGGCCTTTCATATATTTCCTTCTGCTTTTCTTTTATCTCCGTTGTTTGACTGGAAAACTATTCACCCTTTAAAGTCCCATTCAAGTGTCATCTTTGTGAAAACTTTCTCAACTCTCTCCTCCCACCCCAACAGCACTGACAAAATTATTTGCACCCTCTTGCATATGGATATTTCCCTTCGTGCTTTTGAGAACTGCAAACTTTTTCCTATGCTGTTCTTTGGCCTCTTTTGCTTTCTCCTCTTCTGCAGTCAACCCCTGAAGAGGTGGTTACCTCAGAAAATCTCACTTACATCTCCCTGGATGATCTCATCCATTGTCAAGGCTTTGACTCCCTTCTTTCAGCTGATATTTCTAAAATCCCTGTGTCAGTCATGCTGGACTCCTTCCTCGCCCCCTTCCATGACATCCACCCATTTCCTGCTGTGATTCTATACACTCTACATTTCAGTCTCTCAGTGGACAACTGGAATGATTTCCCAACTGGTCTCCTCGCCATGCCTACAACTCACCCTGCATACTTCATGCAGAGAAATCTTTCTAAAATGTACAGCGCATGGCAGCACTGTCTTGCCTGAATCTTACATGGTTCCCCTTTCTACACTCATGAAGAGAAACATCAAATTTACTTACCTGGGTCTTGGCTACTCATTCAGACTTAATTTCTTTTTTCAAGAATTTTATCATAAAATGTTTAAACAGAGAAAATTGAAAGAATTTTACAGTGAAAACTCATAACTCTACTTAAATTACACAATTAACATTTTACTTGATTACATAACAGTCGGTCTACCCATCCCTCTATAGATTTATCCATTCATCTTATTTTTTCATGTATTTGAAGTCAGTTTCAAATATCAGTACACTTCTTTCCAAAATTCTCAGCATGCCTTTCATTAACTAGGGTTCAATATTTGTGTACAGGGTTTTTTAAATTTAAGATAAAGTTTACACATAATGAAACATATATGAAATGCACAAATTTTAAGAAAGCACTGGATGTGTTTTGACAAATATACACATACACACTTGTGTAACT